>JXXA01006548.1:0-17783 GCA_000956255.1 Anopheles punctulatus
CCTAAAAGGGGAGCAAAAAATTACACTCCTATCAAAACAAGGCTCAATCAAACATCGATGTTTTTGTATCAGGCAAAAATGTTGCCACCGGTGAATGGATGGATTGTCCGTAAAATAAACGTAGCAAGCCGGTCACGAGTACGACGATGAGTACCAGCCCGAGAACACTCGAGCGGGTCGCAAAATCCAATCATAGATGGCTTAGGCCCGGCCCATGGATTTTCGGGCACATTGCCTTCCGGGGGTTGGGTTATCGGTAGTAAATCACATCAATTTGATCACCGATGAGATGAAAAAGCACGCGGTGCGACCGTATGTACAGTTGATGATGGTGGGTAGAAAAGAATTATAGCGTGGAGCGAGAAATAAAATGAATATGTTTGTTGTGTTGCTGGCAAAGCTACAAGCTGCTAGGCTTCCATGTCCCAAGGTGCGGTGGTGAGGGTGAAGGGATAGTGTGTAACATAGAATAAAATAATGTCCCAAACTAACAACAGTTTATATTTCATGTCCCCATTTCCCTTCGCAGGGTCAACACGGTTTCAAAATTCCAGCACACTGGCGAAGCGACCGAAGCCGGGCCTTGCGGGCGCTGCCGGTTGCGACGAGATGATGCTGGGCAAGCTGAAAATGGCGGACAAGCAGAAGTACTCGGCGCAGGAGACGATTCAGGTGAGAATAATTAATGGGTGGTGTATTAATTTAAACAAGCGACTAGAAGCTAATGGTGGAATGGGGTGTTTGGGAGTACGAACGTAATAATCCTGTCATTCCCAAGCTATCATTTATTGCCGCTTTTTATCGGACTCGACGGCTCGTCGGATGGAGAGTGAGGGGGGAAAGGGTCAATTGAATCGAACCGAGCCGGAGAATATGAAATCCGCAAACAAGCTGGGACTTGGATGGTGTGTGGGCTCTGTTTACAAATCACCTCATCATTAGAGCTGAAAATGGGCAAGTGGGGAAGGGAAACAGGGAACAGGACCTTTGTCCGGCCTGCCCCCTGTCCCACTGTCAACAAGCGACGTTGATGAAGGTTGGCCGGGAATTGAAATTGTAAATTAATTATCCGAAAATGATTCATCCTGTGTTCTGCCGCTGCTTTACTATCAGAAGAGGGACGGGGCTTTCATCACCTTCTTCGCAGCGTGTTTGGAGAACTCTGGCGGCAGCAACACAAACCGGCATGATTTTTCATTCGATCCGATCGCGATTATTGACATTATTCTGCACCACGGGAAGGTAATTTCGCCCTTGAGTGCATTTAATGGCGAGGGCGAAGGATATAATTTCATATTTACTTTCAATAAGCTGTATCGTATCGATGGCATTATGTTTTCCCTGATGAAGAACCGGGTTTCGGAAGTGAGCAGCACGACACAGTTGCTGTGTGGAATTTGTGGTTAGGAAGCTGGAGGGAAGGTTGAAATGGATGTCGTTTGGTACGTGCAAAAGTCTGCATTGCACGTTTATTGAGAATTTCTATTCTCCCTGCGAGCTACTAGAGTCTCGCAAGTCTGGACTTTGTTGAAGCAATCTAGTATTGGCGCATTCTGCACTATTATAATCTCTGGGAGACAAGACCGTATGCATCGTGGGTATTTACATTCAGATCAGAATAAAAGGTTTAGTGACATGGAATAAGAAGGAGCTTCAATTGCCGTATAACTCACTAATCCGTGAGTTGACTTGAGTTGCAGTTTATTTGAGGTTAGATCCGATTTAGGTCCGAAACCCATCTCTATGCCGAAGATTGCTCCTTTAGAGAAGCTTTCATCCTGCTGTATGCAAAAATTAGTCACCCATTTCAAACCATTAGGAAGATACTTACCAAAAATGGATGTATCTCTGCAACTTCTTCTCCACACCTTCCATTAACTTTAGTGTCTAGTTGACATTCGATTCCATTCCAAGGGTTCAAGAGACCTCCCGAAAACTAACTATTTGCAAAAACAGACAGTGCACCTTCCGTCGAGCTGCTTTTGTCATCGTGAGGTCAGACGCAAAGGCAACATCCAATCCAACTAGCCTAGCGTCCAGTCCCGGGCAGTGGGGGAATGAAAATTTATAGCTCCTGTCCCGGAGAAGTTGATGGTGGTCTCTGTTCGATTCGGATCCTGGTCCCATTTCGGAAAGGGGAAACAAAGGTCGTCAATGTTGTGATTTCCTGGTGGGATGGTGTTTTTTGGAGTGTAAATTTGTCACTCAATGCCGTCTGTAACATTGGCATTCGGTTGGTGTGGCAAATATAGAAAAAAAAAAAACTATTGATTGGAGTTTGTTTTTGTTGGTGTTGGGTAGATTTCCGGCCATTGCTTGGGCCGGCCGTTGATTCTGTGGAATGTTTTGTGGAGGACAACCGTTTTCCAGGCGGGAACCGTGGTGTGTGAAAATAAATGGTGTCCTTTTTCCTGCGAAGGTTCTCGCAAAATCTCGCTGAGTAGATGGTGTTAATGGGCCGTTCATTGAGATCGTTTGCGATAGGGTAGGGCAAGCTACATGGAATCATTTCTTGAAATGGTAATTCCTTTTTGGGCCATTGGAATTAGTTGCTACAAATAATGACTTGTTTTCTCATTTTATGGGGCCGGTTTTTGTTAGTTAAATAAATTTGAACAAAACCTAACCGTTAGAATCGCAATTCAAATCATTTTTTAGATAATATTTTCACTCCAACATGCACTTAAATCATGCCCAACCGAGCAGAAACTAAACACCATAAATAATGGAGCAAAACATTCCCGATCCGAATGTCGTTTTCAATTTCGCCAAACCTTGCTCAAGAAAATACGAAACGTTTTAGGCCCTGCTCTCGTCATCATTCGTGCTCACAAAAACGATGTTTCGTATGAATTTCCTTTGTAGCTGCCTTCGAAGCTCTACCAAGGGTTCAAGAAAAATCGCTCCCGGCCAACTGCGATTATGAAAAGATTAAGCTCCATTTGACAGATGTGAATTTATGGCTCCGTTTTTTTGTGTATGGATCTCCGCCGTCGTAACGCGAGCCGTCTACGCTGTGGGAGGTATTTGCGAAATATTGTTGCAATTTTCCTTCACAGTTTTATGGTGCGACGGGAAGGGCACAAGCCTCAAACGAAATGCAGAAAGACACACAAACACATACAAGTAAAAAGTACGGCAAATGACGTCCGGGAAAAAGTAGAAAATAAATTTTACCTTCATCTTCGCCGCTTTCATCCGTGCGTTCGAGGGAGCTTTTTTCTTCTCAACGGTGTGGAAGCTTTGCGGGAATGATGTGACGAACGGATGTTTCTTTACCATACTCACCTGTTTGACCCCGTGCGAGACTCGCCTGGAGACGAATGATCTAGGATCCTTCCGTGCATGTGGGGACGGTTTGTATGTTTTTCCTCCTTCACCGCACGGCTCGGTTTTGTTTATACATTGAATTTAAATTGCCTTCATTGTCCTTTTGGCCCCGATGAGGACGAGATGATGAGGCACACACAAACACACGTAGAGGGTTGTGAGAATGTTTTTCTTTCTTTTTTCCTGGCCTTCCCACTCCACGAAGGGACCGCTCGGTTGTGAGGTAGAAAAAGCCAAATTCCGTGTATCACATTCCAGGCTAGGCGGCAAACCGACCAACGTCAAGCGAACAGAAAAATGGGATTTTCTTCACTTTGAAGCGGTTTCATTGTACCGAGAAAAAGCATGGCGACAAGCGGAAAGTGAAAATTCTAACCAATATTTCATCGTCCCGGTTCCGGGGTTCCAGTTTTTCCTCGAGGCATCAATTTAGTTTGGCGCTAGACGAACGCGGGAAAGTCGGAAATAAATAAATTAGCTACATATATTATGCATTTATGTGGAAGGTGGAACATGGGGGACCCTTGTTTGGGTTACGGTTTGGTGTTTTCCTACATGATGATTACTAACTTCCTTAAAAGGACTGGTATGCAAAATCTGTCACAAAAACTATCGTGGATTTAGACACACAACATTGTGGATTTTGCTAGATTGAGGATTCGGTCGAGGAGAAGAATAGTTTCGAAGAATTGAGAGAAAATTGTTTCATATAAAAAAGGACAGAAAGAGATTTAAATACAAATGTGACACTTTTGCACAGCCTAAAAAGCAGTCATTGAAAGAGAGAGAAGAAGGGTCTATGCCATTCGTCCACAAGTTTCTCAACGTAAGCGCATTACCGGAACGCATCAGATCGATTCTGTTTCCGCTTTTTTTTCAAATCCTAGGAGATGGATCCTGTTCCAAAGGCAGTTGTACATTTGCTGACATTATTAAGTTAACATCTCCTTCCTTTTTTCTGCCCTCGTAAGCCGATCTGTTCCAGTTCCGGCCGTTGTTCCGGGATCTGTAAAGTTTCAGCTCATGCCAGCGAGCATCGATCCAATGTTACGGATGGCGATGAGCGTTGCTGTGAAATTGCCCTTTCTTTAAATGCAATGTGACAATGTGAAATAGAAAATCCGGGTTTGGGTGCAGGAAGGCAAGCTTCCTTTCGTGTACTTGGAACTCCCTCATCCGACGACTTGTTACACTCGTCTCGGAAGAAGCGAGCGCATTGACAAAAGCAAAAACATGCAGCATTATTCAGCATCCATAAAATTTGCATAGTAATGAAGTTTAAAAATTTTAGGCAACAACACACGTGCGCGGTAGGGTGTTTGGAAGAGAACGAGCGGACGAACTTTTCGCCACGATGTAAAATGTAAACAAATTTGTGTTTCTTGAACCGAACCGACGGTTGTCTCCATGACTCCTGGGTTTGGGCTATTATTTTCGGCAAAGATTGCTGCGTGGATGGTCGTCTTCAATAAGAAATTATGAAGTTACTTTACGATCCCCTCCCTGGGAGGGAATTTTCCTCCGGAACAAGATGGACTTGTAGCTCTCTGAGCTCTTTGTTTTCGTTTTTTTCCAAATTGCATAATTTTTCAAAACAAATCCGCTTTGTGTCTATGTTTTCCCCTGTAAAAGTCAAAAGGTAAATGAATGCTAATCACTTGCAGCGACGGTTCCATGGATTTTAGAAACCCAAAATCTCCTACTACATAATGAATCTGACTGGCTAGAGGCACCGCATTCACGGGTTGGTTGACTTAAGTCAGCAATAAAAACACGAACCCTAGCGGTAAGTCCATTAACACTGTTGAGTAGCTAAGCGGTGTCTGCGAGTCTACCTTTTTCGGGAGCTGCCTAAATTTGGGGATCAAGGATCACACCGCAACGATCCCAACGATCCTTCCCTCTTGTGTGAAAGAAGGTGTGCTGGGTATTATTTTGGCAGTATTAGTTCCATTATCTCAGGGGGGATCCAGATGCGTAAGTGTAAGGTTTACTAATGGCTTATTTTCTAACCTCCATCAATTGTTATATGGAGGTGATCTAAAGTAGTCTACAGTAGATACCAAAGATTTTCAATGCTTTCTAGTGTTGTGGTTTGGTGGGATCAATTTGGTGTTATCCTCTATGAGCTACTGTAGTTTATGAATATAGTTTATGCTACATTAAAGCACTGTAGGATAAACTATATTCATAACCTTTTTTTTATTCTTTTAAAAATATAGTTTTTGGTGGGAAACTGCGGAAAATGATAATTATAGATATCTTCCCAGTACATAATTTGCCCTTCAAAACCTACTATACAAACATCGATTCGCTGCTCAGAATAATTATTTCCTACGGTAGAATTCTTAATCAACTCCACCGTAACCAAACGACCCATCCCATGTAAGTGTTGGCTCTATGCCCCTTTTGACTTACCCCACGTGCTTCTAATTCTAAGCAAAACATGCACCAGCTCTCTTGATTACGCATATCGTGATCACAATTAATTACGCTCTCCACTCCTTCCCACCATATCCACTCTAATGACTAAATTGCTGCAAAAGCGCGTTGGCGTGGAGGACACGCTGTTTGAGTGAAAGTGGATAAATGGATGAACACAATTGCATCAAGTCGTCGGGCCGCGTCGTGATGGATCCATTTTCGGAGCCTTTTAACGATAAAGGACGAAAGGCTTGTTTCTTCTCGGCGCTGGCGACGGTTTCTTCCATCGAGATAAGCAATTCACCTCGATTGCTTATCTTTCACTTGTCGTGAGGAGAACCGCGGAAAGGGAGGAGCAGAGCAGCGGGCGGAAAGGTAGATCGTAACGAGACGAAAACGGTTACATACGTCTGCTCGAAGGCTTACCACTTGTGTAATTGAATTAAAAGATGTAATCTCTTTCCGCTCGTTTGTTTTGGGTTTGCGTTTCTGTGTGTTTGTTAGCTCATCTGAAGTTTTGCATGAATCTTTTTTGTCTTTCTTGGTATCTTTACGACGCTCCCGTTTCTCCCTGCTTCTCCTCCCCTTTGCAGACTCCTCCTGTGGCTGTGCACGAAGCAAATTGCACACGGAGAAATAGCAGTCGAATTTCGGGCTCATTTTCATTTAGTCGTCTCTGCTGCAGTTAGCAGAAGCATCCCGGCTTTCACTCGACTTCACCCCGGGACTGGTGTTGTTCGTCGTTCGGTGAACATTTAAAGTCCATTTTCCTTTGGGTAATTTCCGAACGAGGGTGTGTTGTAGGAAGTTGGCGTGTTGGAACCATCTTCAAAACTTCGGTTGTAAATCGGCATACAGCCCGAAAAACCACAAATGCATAAACACACGGTGCTCGTGAGGGAGAAGGGTGGCAATGCGGAGCACGGAGGGAGAAAAGGACGCCTTGCTGCTTCGGTTGCTTGGTAGGAAAAGCCATTCGGTCGCGGTACTTGGAAAAGATGGAAGGAAACAAGGATACATTTCGGAGGAACTAATTTATTTCCAGCCAAGAAGTCTCCAACTCTGCGACAAGTCTTCCTGTAAGTCTGGTGGCATCTTGCGGCGCGGGTAATAGTAGGTTTAGGTAAGCGAAACCTTTCTTGGCTGTTTGTGTGTGTGTGTGTGTGTGTGTGTGTGTGTGTGTGTGTGTGTGTGTGTGTGTGTGTTGGTTGTGAAGGCAGATGGCACCGTCTCTTCTGTAGGTCGAATTCCGTTGGTTGCATAATATCGAAATAATGACTCTATTTTCTTCTCCGGATAGGAAGGACACTTCTTAGAAGATCTGTCTTTCGGGCTCGAACTTGTACTTTGTGCAGGTTTTCTTGTAAAATGTGGCTTCATCAGAGTTTGAGGCAGGTATAAGATGGAGTCGGCCTCGGAAGCAACTACTTGAAACAACTAAACGCACTGAGGAGGACAATCTTATCATAACCACTTTTTGAAGTCTTGAGACACGAATCGCAGGTGTTTTAGAAGGACATTAGCAAGATGAAAGGGACTAATTTTCAGCATTTTTTTCAGTGGAAATGTGCATGTGTATATCACACCCAAGCGCTGGCACTTTTCGGTGCACTTAACGTTTTCCGAGACCCAGCCGCGAGGGATGGTAGAGGTTCCGAAACAACGAATCATAATAAAATAATTGCGAACATCCTTTTCCACGCGTTTGCCGGGCGAGAACTTCCGCAGCAGTGGGGATGTGAATTTCGCTCCGGTAAAAGCAGTCTCCCTGCTCCATGCCTTAGCAAATGAGTGCCACGTAGAGCACGAGGCGGAAGGGTTGTTCGTGCTTTCATTTTCCCTGGAGAGTTTTGCACCAAACATACACACACACACGCACACATTGTGTACCGAAAATTATGGGAAATATGAGTTGAAATGGAAAAGGGTTTTGGCAGTGTATTTAACGGAAAGCTAACCTCACTGTTCTGCTGCTGCTTTGGCTCCTATGATCCGGAAAAGGTTAGAGGGAAGCTGGTGGTTTCCGCGTGGTTTTTTGCGCTCGACATGTCCTTTTATTGAGTGGAAAAAAGGATGTACGCAGCAACCCCTCGTTGTATGGTTAGGTTTGGGTGAATGGGGATGGGAAGGTAGGAGTACCAATCCCAAGTGTTGTTTCTCTGGTGGACCGGAAAAGTGGCAAATTTGAACCCCGAGCAAACCAATTCGGTATCCACTTTTGCACCGGCATCAACGGGCATGGGGCAGGTTTTGTACCATGTTTGGGTTTGCCAATAAAAAAGGCGGCGTTTTTTTTTTTGTATGAGTGCACAATGCGAAAATGTGTATGCTGTTTTTTGGTGAAATGTGTGCGAGTGTGTGAAACATCGGTTCGTTTTGGGCGTGCGGGGCGCGGGGAATGTACCAGTTTTAATTAAACCCGAGTGTGTTAGAGCCCTCATATTTGGGTTATGAAAGTGAACCATTATGAACAAAGTTTCACTTGCCGTGCAAAAAGGCTTTCAATGAAGCGGGGAAAGTGGTGCGAATATATAAAAAAAAAACTACCGTTCGGGTTTCAGCAGCCGACGAGTTGAAACTAATTTGTGCGGATTAAAGTAAAGGCTTCTATCAACAGTTTCGCAGGTGAAAATGGATATGTGTGAAATAGCGAGAAGAAAAACATTGTTTTGATTTTTTTTCGGTGTAGTTGAATATAAATTAGAATGATTTTTTTTCTTGTTCAATTGGCATTAATTTTAAAATATTGCCTGTTGGGTCATTCTGTTTTCAATGCTAAAAAATAATTTATTTATACTGATTCCATCCATTTGAATTAGCTGAACCCACAAAATAAACTTAAACAGTATTGAATACATCTCAATAAGCTTCGTTTCTGGCGGGTCGAAATAAATAATGCAACTCGCCTTGCACCTTCTGGTCGGATGCGATAAAATATTAACCGTGGATGGAGGTAAATACCGCGAAAGGAAACAGATCGGTTCTTCTTCAAGAGGCCAGTGTGGTGGATGTTTGATGTTCGTATCTCGCCAGAATCGGGAAGAGTTGTTAGCCTGTAGTGGGAAGCGCGTTTGATCGAGGAACAAGATTATAAATTATTCAAACTACCAGCTAGGAATGAGAGAGATAGAGAGCGGAAAAATCGCTTTTAATGCACACGAGCCAGAACTTGTCTGCCACACAAGCGCGAAGTAATGCAAATTCGATTATCCTTCGTGGGAAAGTGGTCGATCGGTTATTCGCTTGAGTGGTAAAGATGATGTTAACGTTTTTTTGTTGGTCGCTCCATCTCAGGATTGCTTTTGCGTACCAAGATTGAGGTACCGATTTTTCGCTTTCATGTTTTCTTTTTCCTCCCCACTGACGGTTTGTTCTCCCCGGAGGGTAAAGTCAAAATAAATAAATTTAGCGATTCATCATAAATCTTGACCAAACAAAACACTCTGCTTCGGTGCTTTTTGATGATTAAGAACCTCGGAGTTGGAGGGAAGTGAAAAGATGTTTACCAGCGTTGTGAAGGAAAGGAAATTCCAGAGGAAATTGGAAATGTTTTTTTTTCCTTCCTAGGAGAGTGGCGTGGAGGCGCGATAATGTGGTAAAGCCGCAAAAATGAAGCTGTTTGAGGGGAATTTTCGAGAAGGAAGAACAAGAGGAAAACACAACAACGAGCTACATTTAGACAGCGTTAAATGTAATGATCCTTTGGTGGTAATGTAGCGGATGATTTTTTATTTTTGTGAAATATTGTTACTGTTTTTTTTTGTATACTTTGAAATTCTGTTCTCCTTATGCATTAAAATGGAGAAAAATGAAGACACAAGGACGGCTACCGTTGGGTGGTTGTGTTTTTTAATAGCAAAATGTAATCAAACCGGGAGCGCATGTTTCGCTACGCCTCGAGCCGCGCAGATGGAGGGAAAATGGGCTGCGTAAATTAAGAGGAAATTAATCATGAGTTAATTTCACCTCGAGGATGTACTTTGGCGCTGCTGCATTGTGTTGGGTTCGGGGTTTAGCTTGTGATTAATGCCTTTTTTGCTTCGGGCTTGTTAAAGTTTGATGAAGCGTCATCTACGATTTACGTAGGCGATGACGTGCTGGAGTGAGCCCGTGCAATTATTAAATATTCAGTAAAAAGTTCAAAGCGCAAAGTATATCCAGTGGAAGATTCATTCACGATGCATTGTACACGAAATTTCACCATCAAAGGGCAACGCGAGCGAGCAGTGAGGAGAAAACTAAACTTTACACCATCGCACAAAAGGGGTTCGCATGCACTTTCCTCAGCCGAGTTTTTGCGCAGTGAAATTTGTGAATTTCCCGCCCAGGAAAGTGGTTAAAAGTTTGCATCAGGCAGGATGCCTTCAGGAGCTTCGCTTGTGTGTGTTTGTGTGTGTGCGGCCTGACAAAAGCACCCTAAAGTGAAGTTGGTTTGATAAATTTAGCTTCAGAAGCTGCAACTGTCTGAGAGCGTAAGGTCGAAAAAAGTCAACTACCTTCCTTCTGGCATGTCCTGAGGTCGAGTTGTTTAACTACCACAGCGCGACGGTCAACAAACCGACCCCGATAACCTCTCTCCGGTCGTTGTGGGATGTCTGTCGAAAAGGCATTAAACCACCGGCGTTTGTGTCGCTAGAGCGAAGAAGCAAGTGCGATGTTGTACTCTCTGCACGAAGTTATTCTAGCTCCAACGTGTGCTACAGCAGCAACCTCTGGGTAGAAGGAAAATCTCGATTAATTGAATCCCGAGTACATTTGAAACGAACGGGGGTTTTGGAGTGATGGCGATGGTACAAGCGATTTGTAACGCTTTTCCGGCGAGGAACTTACACCACGTACTCCATATGCACACGGTCGAGAGTTCGGATCAGGATGCATAAAAGGCATTCGTGTCTAATTGATACGACTGCAGGACTTCACTTCTGTGCAGTGCTTGCTTGAATCGATGCTCTCTCTCGCTTGAAGCATAATCTACTTAATGTCCGTCAATATTTCTCCGCACTCGAGGGGAGTCCTTCTCGTGCTTTCTTTGTCCATATGGAGGAGGTTTTTGCATACATACACTCCGACACCGACAAAAAGTGCTCCTGGCGAAGGTTCTCCACGTTTGAGCTCCGTTACTATGTATCAAAAGTTCGCGTGGTACGGAATGTGGTGAAGGCGAGTCTGTAATTTACTTTATTTTGCAATTGAAATTTATAGATGTGCCTAGGTTTTGCTGGGGATTTTTGGTGCATGGTGATGATGTCCTGTGGATCGTGTGCCTTCCTGGTGAATGTACGATGGGGAAGGATGGGAACTCTCGGTGGTTCATGTCTTGTCTAGTTCATCGGACATTGAACACTTCTTGTTGGATTTCCACCACCGCAAACCCCCGCTGCATGATTTAATTAGGTGGAAAATTTATTGAAATGCTGCTGCTGCAGATGTCCTTTCCGACTCGCTCGGGTTGGATTGAATGGTCCGGATTGTTTGTGTTAGTGCAGATTTATGTGATCGTTCTGTGAGTGTTTTTACCGTCAGAAATGAGCGAGATACGATGATGATGAAGTGTGTTAGTTGGACGCTTGAAGTTCATTGACTGGAAGGGACTTGATATTAAAGGGAATTGATGTCTTTAGTGATGTGAATAGTTTTTTACGTAACCATTTTTTGAAATTTGCATCAATTTGCATTCAGAAATAAGGTTGTTTTTATACTAACATTTGTTTATGATTTTTTATCTGCCACATTAGCCGTCATCTGGAGAAATTATTACTCTTGAAATATGTGATTTTTACATCGCTGCCATTTTTTAAAGCTGTCAAAATAGTTTGTTAAAAGCAGTTGGTGTGGTTAATCGCTAACACGGTGGTGTTCTTGTGTTATGGACTTTAAAGCTTATTATACAATTTTCTATACATGTCTTAATCCATGAAGAATCATCAGAATTTATCAAGCATTTTTGACCCAAATGCTCGCTCTGCAAGATACGTCTAGTTTCCCTTGTCCGCTTCGATCGCGAACAGGCTACAGATTAAAAATTACTTCACTAATTACAGGCCGGTTAAGCTAATAGTGCCTCGCGCCAAGCACCAGCTGAGACTCTAATCTCTCCGTATTCCGTGCTGGGAAAAGTGGTTTTGCTCTAATGACAAATTGCTTCGAATGTCTTAGATTGCCCACCAGATAATAGCCCAGTTTCTCAGCTATCACTTGCTTTCTCTTGCTGCTTTTTCCCCCTTTTTTGGCGGAGTTTTAGATAATTTTCACCCTCCGGTCAGCTGCGACAGCACGAACAGGGTGAGAAGGAAACAACACGATCCGCAGAGACCAACAGTAGCAGCAAGTTGGCCCATTTTTCCGCTTCGACAGGTGCCACTGCAGCAGCGGAGCGACGTGAATGACCTCCGACATAAAGACGGGGTTGGTTTAGTATTTATTCGACGTGCTGCTCCCTTTCGTTGTTTCTTCGGTTTAATTGGCACGAAACGAGATGGGCCCAAAGCGAACTCGGGCAAGCGAGAAGGTGGTTATATTTCTTTTATTACATTTACCCTGTCCTGTCCTGCCTTTCTGTCCGCTCGGTTAGTTGTTCATTATCCTGTTTTCTGAGTGAGACTTGGAGGGGTATGCGAACACACTGGAGCAGGAATTGCTTGCCCTGGCTCTGTTTGGGCCATGCATAATTAATTAAATAATTAAGACCTAAGGTGTTCCGGGTAAGGGAAGGAATTAGGATGGGCTTTATTTTCTTTCCAGTGCTTTTAATTCAGGTTAGGTTGTGAGGTTAGTTCTAGTGGATTGAAAGGCAGAAAAGAAAAGAAGAAAAAAACTATCTCTTCAAAAGCGCTCATAAACGGATTTCAAAAAAAGCACCTAAAGAAAAGGATTCCAAACGCGCCAGTTTTCCGCATTTCCGGTATTTATGGCTCTGAAAAACATCTTTTCTAAACTAAAAATGTTAACTGAAATGTTTACCACCAGCTTTCCGGGTTTTTTTAGACCTTTTTTTCGGACGACCGCTTGCTGTCTCGGGTTTCAAATATGATTCTCTAAATTATAACACTCCAGAATGCGGGGCGCCTCCCCGCATAAAGGAGCATCCTGTTCAGCGACACCGAAGGAAAAAGGTTAACTCTCTCCACCCACACACCACCACCCGTCAAATCCAAAAACCACAGCGCGCGGCTTTTCCGGTGTGTGAAACGGGGGATTTAAATATTTTTCATTCCACTTAAGAGGATCCCGTAAATTGTGCACATCCGCTGGAGTTTGCCGCCGCTCGCACTGGTTACATTCGGTTCGGATAATAATCTCTATTAAAAATACAATGAAAGAGGCGCATTGGCGAGAGAGAGGATAATAATCGTACCGGAACCCACCGGGTGTGCTCTTGCCATGCGTTTGCTTAGGCGATCCACTCACTCACACATGCTTGGAGCGAATGTTGCCGTTCGAAGGGGGAAATCCCTGCGAATCCTCCGGTATCAACGATGGATTAAAATTTTCCAATTCCTGCCTGTTTTCGGGAGCTTCCCCCCCGGGGGCAGCGTTTAGAGTAACCGCAACCTGTGTGTTGCCGAATGTTTGCAGCGTGGGCTGGCGAACAGGCCAACCATGAAATGGAATGGTTGTGCAAAACGTCCTCAAAATAAATTCGTGTAGAATATGACCCCCGCAAGGACGGGGGAACTCGGAGAACCAAAAGCCAAAACGGACATCTCACCCGACATGCCCATGCCGAAAAGGGTTAGTGAAAAGTATTCGAATGTTAATTTGATCATCGTATTATGAATAAAATTAAATCATAAAATGACACCCTCGCTTGGATGCCGCTTTTTTAAATGTCTGCTTTCCTGGAGACAACGAGATGGGATTACTACGTGGCAATGATAATTAAAAGCCACATCGACAACATGAGCTGCAAAGTGGACAATTCAATGTTGAAGCAACCAGGACGCTTACATCAGTTCATCGTCACCATGGAGCCACCTCTCGTGGAAGCTATTTTCAAGCAAATCTCCGGTAGATGACCATACGTCAATCCGTTCCGACGCACGGATTAATTTCAATTCCTCTCGTCATCCATTCGCGGCGCTATCTGACATAGAATGCTGAAGCTTGTGTTGAAAACTTTGCGTCAATCGATATGATTGATTGCTTTGTGTGGTTCCGGTGGCGTATCGATGGAGATGGAAGCTTTGTGGAACTTGATTCGGTCACGCTGGCAGGCCACAAATAGACCCTTGAGATGGTTTCTCCCAGTTGTCCCTACCCGGGCAGGCAGCTACTCGTATTATCCGGGTTTTCTTTGCTGTCCGGTTTCGGTAAACGGTCAGTTTAATTTAATCCCATCAGAGTTTGGTGGTGGATGGTTGGGGATATCGTTTTTTCTCCGCCGCTACGATAAGAAACACACGAACCACACCCGTTCGCCAGCATCAGCAACGTGGAACGATAATGCGAGCAAAAACTATTCCAGCACGTCGCTTCAATTGCTCTCCAGAGGCAGGAGAGCGACGGTGTGTTAGGCATGTTTCTTTGTTTGCACCACGACCACCACACCATCTTCAACCCATCCGAGCCTTGGTAAGGTTCTCCTGGGGCTCGTTGTCCTGGTGTTGGGAGTCGTTCGAGAAGGGCGAAAAACAGAACGTGTTCATCTGCCTGTAAAGAACGGCACGGGATGCTCTCGAATGCGAGCAAGAGTTGAGCTGGACAATAAACAGAAAATTATTGCCACTTTTCCTGTGTTTTTCCTGAGGTCGAATTTTCTATCTTCAACTGCTTTCGAGAGAATCGGGCCCGGCAGAGGGTTGGTTAGGTGATAGTTTGAGAAACATTCATCTCGGGAGATGATATCAGTCCGGGTAAATTGTTTTTCTGCGCTCCCTACCTTTTTAGTAGCAGCAGAAGCAGTTGCACCAGAAGGAAGATGCGTCTACTCATCAAATCTCCTATCGGTTTGATTGCGTTGCCAGTGTTAGTGCCAGCGCTAACGAGGCGAGCTGAACCAGTGTGAGGTCTCCCGGTAGCAGTGTTCATTGGTGGATAGAAAAGGTTTTTTCTTGCTGTTATTCTTACCGTTAAATAACATCGTGATCGGCGGTGATGGAAGAACACCACGGGAGAGATAATTTTGTTCCACGGAGTTAGTCTCAGCCACTGGACTCTATTGCAAGGAGTTGATTCATTAACTTCGCTTGGTCTGGAGGCTAGAGCGAAGTCGGACGTCGCTAAAGCGGCGGGATATTATTTATGTCCAACGGTGGCGCTCGCTCGGTACACGGTAAATGAAACGAAATTGGCGATAAACTTTGCGACGGGTGCTTGTTGAACTCAATACGATGTACTGTAAGAAAGTAGCAGTTGCAATGACACATTGCAGGTATAAAGTTGCAGTCTTTTAAATTTCTTTACTAGTTTTGAGGATTGCAGTAAATATTCACAAAAATGCTTTATATTGACGTCTAAAGTGAGTCAAAATAGCAAAAGTGCTCCAATTCGGGTGCCTAGCTTATTGTGAAAATGGAATTTAAATAATAATAGGACTATTAATCTTTATGTTTTCCATATTATTTACTAATAACTTAAAGAATACCTACTAAAATAGCTTTATTTTGAGCTATTTGGCACAAGTGTGATCGGTAGAAATATCGTGTTTGTGGTAGAAATTGCGTTGTTCTGTCGGAGTAGATGATCTAGCTGCGCTAGTATTAGGTGTCAATTTAATGTTAGTAAACCACCCAGATCATGTTCGTCATTTTTTTCATCTATCTACATATGTACTAGCGTCACATTTGCCGCACTAGTTTGTCCCTAGGAAGTGGAGCATTACTCACACCCATTTTATGACTCTCGACGCAATCAATTATCCACCATCCACCCCCGCTGACTTTCTCCATTTGTGCAATTAATTATCAACATTTCTTTTCGCGCCTTTCCGCGTGCGAGTGTGAATCTCAGGAGCTGTAGAAACACATCTCCCATATGCGATCCAAAACTCTGGTCCCGGGGTGTCGACATCGAGACGCCGCCACTTCATGTCTCGGAGTGAGACGATGGTGCGGTGTGCTGCGTTTATTTAATCAAACAATTGTCGCCGACCTCGCCGACGACGACGTCACGTCGACACGTTGGGTCACTTGGTGTGTCGGCAGTGGGTGGTACGGACTTTGTTGCCTCCTGTGCGAACAATGCATAATCCTTGCCGGACAGGGACTATAAAACCGAGCCATTTCGCTTCGTTTGCTGTCGCCCGGCAGTTTGCACCAGGACGCGCTGGGCCGAGCTGAGGAGCATCTGGATGAGGTAAGTGCATAGTAATGTGTGCCCCATCCAAACCCCCCCTGCACACATAATTCCATTGTGGCGTGCGCTGGTGTCCTCGGTGCAGCAGCGCACTAAATCGAATAAAATCCACTGAAACTCATGGTATTTAAGTTTTACGATTATTACTATTGCGTTTTACGTAGGGTCTCAACCTCGTTAGGGGGAAACGCGAAAGGGACCGACGGTAGGGGGAGTCCTTTTGTTCGTGTGCAGGTTGAAGGAGAGATGTTTTATATTTTAAAGTTTTTTGTTCACGCTTCAGCCTGTTTAAAGGATTCCCGCCAACACACATACACAGAGAACTTCGTACGGAAAATATGATCTGTTCTTGACACGTACTGAAACACCGGCTGGCTCGCTGTTTTCGGAGGGGAAAAATCCTATCAATTAATTACGATATCGGATTTCATCACGGAACGGGTGGTGGAGATGATTTTTGAGTAACCTTTGTTTTCGTCAAGCACACATCCTTTGGGGGCGACGGGCGGGCTTTACAAAACACAAGAGAGCACTTCCGGTGAAGTGATTTACATACACGAATAAAATTACTTCCCGAAGCGGCGGGGAACAAACGACGATGCGAGATAAAAAGTGAAAGGTGAGCAGAGCAGTGTGGGCTGTTTGGAAAATGACACTTTTTGACAGCCATAAAACGTCAGATAAGGATCGTAAAAAAAGACGAGCATGGCCAAAATGGGGTGCGCTGCTGTGCCGGTCGTGGTAATCGGGCTCGACTGAGGATGAGGTGTCAATTTTGGTAGAGAAAATCCCGCAGTTCCCGGTGCTCAGCGAGATGAGTTCCTGCTGCGGTTTGTGAAGCGAGCTGGCGTGAACGCGTGGGACGTAATTATACGCATAATAGAAGCAATATAATTGCTTGCCTCCATCTAAATCGAAATGCATCGAACCCTGATGCGCATTCCCTCAGGGCTTTCGGGCTGACCGGCAGGATCCGCTGTGCGAGTCGTGGCTTTGTCCCTCATCAGTCAAGGCTTCCTGACACGGCTTCGCACACGGCTCCGTTCGTGATAGTGTTGAAAAATTAGCATTAACGCACACGCCGTCATCGGTGGCCTTCACCAAAATCACAGTCACGTGCCCTGCGCCGTCTGTGCATTGGTTCGAAAATTGTGCGCCAACATGAACTTCCCTACTTCCCGATGTCGGCCCACACCGAGAGGGGTGAAAGGTGTCTCTCTCTTTGTGTGTGCGCGTTTTGATGATGGTATCGTAAAAAAGTATGAGCGTCGTCGATGCACAATCGGCCGCCCCTGGGTGAGCAGCATAAATTCGGTGTTTGCTTGCTTGCCTTCTGCGACCGATGGTTGTGGTAGCAACGAGGGGAAGGTGGGTAGCATAATTAACCCAATAAAAGTCCCGAACACACAAAAGCCTTTGCCCTCCTCGCCGCGCTGATAATAACGTAAACAAATTTGCCGCCGATAGTGATCTTTCGTTCGTCTTTTTCCCTCCGTTCCTCGTGTGGCAAGGAGGGAGAGGATTTATCCTTTCCAGCGCTTCGCAGTGGTTTTACGTCCTTCGATGGTCCCGTGGTTTTGGGTGTTTGAATTTTAGTGGTATTTTTGTTTGCAGCAACACACGGTGAGGGACGTTGTTGCGTACCGTTCGGTTTATAAGGGTACAGAGACAAAGATAGAGCGAGAAAGAGAGAGAGAGTGTGTGTGTGAGAGAGAGAGAGAGAGAGAGAGGGAGAG
>JXXA01006549.1:0-12870 GCA_000956255.1 Anopheles punctulatus
TGCCTGAACTTGAATCGTGTACGTGGCGGGTTGAATATTCTCCAGCGTATAGCTACCGTCCTGACCAGTTACAGCGATTTCACGACCATTTAGCTTCACCCGCGCGTTTGCGACACTTGGTCCGTTGGGAGAGCGCAGCACACGACCGGACACGCTGAATCCGGTCACTTCGAAGTTGTCCTTCAGCCGGAGACCATCGTTTCCGACGACCACTTCGAGCGTTTCGGGTCGAATGTGGAATTTGATGCTGGAATCGGTGAAATGCGGACGGATCAGATATTTACCGCGTGACACACCGGTGAACAGATAGCTGCCGCTGTTCTTGTTCGGGGTTGTGTGGCAGAGTGGCGTGGATTCGTACGCTTTGTTCACGGTGTTCGAAACGGAAGGAATGTTGCTGGAGGAGCATTGAGCGAGGGATTTTTGCTACAAACAAGAATTACAACAAGGATTTTTATAAACTCTTCGGCTGCATAACTACACACTCTTACTTACATCTTTGGCACCGTAGAGTAAGAAACCCACGTTCGCAAACGGTTGTCCACCGCTGAAGACGCTTCCCTCCACGTCGAAGCCGGAAACGACAAGTGAACCGGCCGGAATTTCAGTATTGCCCGATGAGACCGTTACCTTATACTCTGGCTTCTCGAAGTACCACTTCGCATGCTGCACCTTCACCACGTACCGGCCTGGTTTGATCGGAGTGAACGAAAACACACCATTCCCGTTCGTGATCGTTTGGCCAATTTTGCTTCCATCCTCCGCAACCAGCTCCACTCGCACGTTGCGTGCCCCGGCATCCTCCGTGTCACGGAGCTCGACTCGTCCCGTAATGCCGAAGCCTTTGAAGAGAAAGTTCACGTCCTTGCCTAGGCTGCACACGTCCGTCTGCCCGTCGAACTTGATCTCCACCTGTTCCGGTTCGAAGCTCCAACCGGGCGGTGGTATCACCTTCAACACGTAGCTGCCCTTATCGTACACCGGGATGAAGTAATACCCGTTCGAGGGTGAGCACTCCGTTTTGATCTTTAAGCTGCCTTGAGGGGTGAATCTGTGACGAATCGTTAAAACACATCGAAAAGTTAACAATTTTATCAACCGTCCCCATTGCCGCGTTAATTTAATTAACCGCAAGAGGGGTTGGTGAAAAAACCCTCACACACGAGGGGGAAGACTTACAATCCGACCTCCACTTTGCTGAGATCGAGCTCGGAGTTCACATTTTTCACAAAACCACCACAGCCGAACACTTCGTTTGTCGAGCCGGAATCCAGGAACAGAGCCAACAGCACGGCCAGTGCAAACACCGCAGAACGTACCATTTTCCGCGGATGTTTTATGTGAGAATTTTTATGAAAATTCCACCTCAAAAAATCCCGGCGGTACAGATTTCAACCAGATATCCGTGTGCTTATTGCGGAATCTAATTTTCGACGGCTCGAGTTGACAGAACGATTTTGACGTCAGCTGACATGTTCTTCACCCCGTTTCACCCTATGGCGCCATACCTCTCGCATATGAACTAGCTGTCAATTGTCTGTAGGGGAAAATGTAGAAACCAACTCGTTTTAGTAAAAAAAAACATTTCCTCTCGAATTTAAAATAATAATCAAATAATTGGTCGAGTCGTATCATCGTAATCTTATCTCGTGTCGAATCACGTGTTTTCTTTAATTTTGTTTTCTAATTCACATGCCTTTGTTTTGTTTTGATTATGGGCTCACGGTTGACAGTTCCTTGATTGTAAATTCAGTTGCATTTTATGCAAACAACGCTTGAATAACAAACAGATGCCGGCGAGGCTCACACGCTAAACAACAATAGCACAACAGTACAATAGCACAAACAACAATACAAAAATTGCCCCTAGAAATGGGGGACAGCAATGCATTTATCCTGGACAATGGTGCATTTTACGCCAAACTAGGCCTATCGGAAGAAACTGAACCAAAGTGAGGTGTAGAAAATGGGTTGTGTTAGCAGTTTTAACGAGATCTACTGCTTCATTTCAGAACCATTCTCAACTGCATAACAAAAGCAAAATCAGAACGAAGACGACCGTTCATAGGGAACCAGATCGAAGAATGCCGCGACGCTTCCGGACTGTTTTACATTCTGTGCTTTCAGCGCGGATATCTCGTCAACTGGGATGTACAGAAAACGGTCTGGGATTACTTCTTCAGTGCCGACTGCTGTCCAGTTCAGTTTTCAGAGATGCCACTGCTGATAACGGAACCAATCTTCAATTTCGGTTCTATCCAGGAAGCGATGCTCGAGATCCTGTACGAGGAGTACGACTGTGATGCCGTCTGCAAGTCGACCGCGATCGACCTGGCAGCTTTTAACTACACGCACACGGACGATGGACGAACGGAGCAACGTACACGACCGCTTGCCTGCGTCGTGGTGGAAATGGGGTTCAGCTTCACGCACGTCGTCCCGTTCGTGAAAGGCAACAAAGTGAAGGAAGCGATACGGCGGATCGACGTCGGTGGGAAGGTGCTAACGAACCATTTGAAGGAAATCATCTCCTACCGGCAACTGAACGTGATGGACGAATCGTACGTGATCAATCAGGTGAAAGAGGACAGTTGCTTCGTGTCACAGAACTTTAACGAGGACATGCGCCTGGCGCGCAAACGGCTCCCGGAAAACACGATCGTTCGCGAGTATGTGCTACCGGATTATACGCAAATTCGGCGTGGGTTTTTGCGCAACCCGAACGAATCGACTTCCGGAGGTGATGGGGGAGACGAGCTACAGACAGTGAGGCTGGGCAACGAGCGGTTCGTCATCCCGGAGATATTGTTCCACCCGTCGGACGTGGGAATTCAGCAGATGGGCGTACCGGAAGCGATAGTGGATGCGATTAATCTATGTCCCGAGGAGACGCGACCACATCTCTTTGCGAATATCGTTGTTTGCGGTGGTTGTGCGCTGTTTCCGGGCATGCAGACGAGGGTGGAAAAAGACGTTCGGGCACTTGCACCGGACGAGTATGAAGTGAATGTAACAGTACCGGAAAAGTAAGAAAGCAGGCTGGAGTTCAGTGTGAATACTTTTTCGTTGACAATGTTTTTTCTTCTTCTCCTATGCAGTCCCATCACGTACGCTTGGCACGGTGGCAAAAAGTATTCGCAATCTCTCAGCTTCATGAAGTCGTGCATGAGCCGCAATCAGTACGAGGAGTACGGCACGAGACACCTGGTGGAGAAGTACGAGAGCTAGCGCCGCAAGAGAAGCAAATTCCGATAGCCGCTGGCGAACATATCAGGTAAACTGAAGCTACTTTATTACATTCCTACCGTTTACATAAAAAAGACATCTATTGTCTACCGTCATGACACGTGAGAACAGTGAGAATATCGTGCTAGTGTAACCGTGTGCGGTACGTTTCATTCTAATCTCTGGCTTTGCGTTTCACGTCGCAACCATGCGTGCATGTCCTGCGTCCGACCGAAACCGAAGGCAGGTAACGTGAGTCGCTAACGTTGGTCTCCCGGTCGCACTCGCCACACATACACGTAGACGACACGAGCTGCAGTATGTAAACCAGCAGAGATGGACACGCGTCCAGAGACGCACACACATACACAATTTGCGAAGGAAGCATCTCGGGATGCATCAATTTTATCATAACGTGAATCAGCAATACGGACTCTATTAAATAATCGTGCTCATACCGGATGGGGTTGTCTCTTGCTTCGAACCTTACGGGTGTATGGAGAATATGAGAATCAATGTCGAACACACAAAACAACACATATGTAACATGAACACACGCGCTAGGGGAAGGTTGAGGGTTGATGTAAAGGAAGCGGCGCTTAATACTGCTGGCGTCTCCTGGCCGCACGCTGCTTGTCGAAGCGCAGCTCCATCTCTTCCAGCACCTTGGGCGTGTACCGGACGACAAGCTTAACCGAACCGACCGCCTGCTTCAGCAGCTCGACCGCCTTCTCGTGGTTCTCGCCCTCAACGGATACACCGTTCACCGATAGCAGCTGATCGCCTCGCTTCAAGCCACCGTGCCGATCGGCCACACCCCCGGGAATGATGCGCGAGATGTAGATCGGTGAATTCTGCTCCTTTCCACCCATCACGTTGAATCCAAGCCCTTCGTCCGTCTTTGGCAGTTCGACCACCCGCGGATGGGCGTGTCCTTCGCTGGCCGCGAACGCAGCAATCGTTGCCTTGGCCGTGGCGGAAGCACGCACATCGAGCGAACCCTGAATGTCGACCGTCTCGTAGACGTGCTCGTACACTTCCCGCACCGCGTTCAGGAAATCGCTCTGGAGCACCTTCTGTAGTGCGGCAAGCTTGGTAGCGGGCACTTCACCGCTCATCTGCAGCTTCTCCAACAGCTCGATCGAGCGTTTCACATCTGGAAGAAGGTGAATTACAATTCAGTTAGCGAGCTGTGACCTGGTGCCAACATGTCGCCTGCTCCCGTTTTACCTTTCGCTAGCGTTAGGGGCTCGCATACGTTTGCCATTATCGATTTGTTTATCTTTCACGCTTCCAGACGGACAACCGTGGTACACTTTTTCCTGGCTACTGTAACGAAATCCCCTGAATCACGCAATATCCTACAACAATCCTTAGCGGAACGGGTGCACGCACGCTGTGGTCAGCTTATGTTTATTATTATTTTCAGCACCACTTCACGTTTTTCCTTTTTACGGGAACAACTCTATGAATAGCATAGAGGGTTTATTTCTTTTCCCCAGCTCTTTCCGCTCGCCCAGATCATTGGGAAAGGAAAAAAAGAAAACAAATCACGCACACTGGTGTGAAGGTTACGAGCGGAATAGTGCAGGTGACACTTTGTTAAAGTGAATTGTAAAAAACTTAAACAATATTAATTTAAAATGAATCAACTATACATCTAGAAGATTTAAATTAATATTACGTACATAACAACGGGGTTAATCTCCTTTCAATTCTAACACAGTACGTCTTCGATTGGGAACACATAAGAAGTCAACTTGAGGGTTGTAAACGTACAACTCGGTTAGGATTTCAAAATCAAAATCGGTTGGAACATTTGCCGGAAAGTCTAGATTTGTTTTCCATTTGCATGTTTTGCAGCATTACGGCGTTGCTCCGATCCATAGCTTCGATTGGATATCCTTTATATGGTCTCCAGTATTGATGTTGATCCGTATATTTTATAAATTAAAAATTTAATCACTTTATTGAGTTGCCCTATCATGCTCACAGCTTTTTATCTGATAATCATTGTATCTAAATAAAAACAATAAAAGTAATCACGCTGATAACAACGAGTCATAAACAAATATTTAACAGAAAATGCACATTCAACTGCATGAACCTGCCACACTCCACCAACTAATTATTCTGCTAGTTTATCCTCCTATGGCGTAGGTGCTTTAGATAAGGAACTTGGCATACATACAACCGTACCATAAGCAGGATTATTAGCTACAGGTAACAATGGCAGGGGGTGTAAAAAAGCGAGCAAAACAAAAACGGAAAATCGCGTCCCCTTATCAACTTATCCTTGTGCGATATCGATCAGTAATCGAGCCCCGGGCAATCTTTGATGTGCGTTTCGAGCGTAAGGAAATCGCCGAACATGTTGTTACAGTGAGGGCAAGGTTCGATCTGCCGCTCGAACACACCAGGCGACGTTCCGTACAGCTGCTTGCTGCTACCGTCCGTTTTTCTAGAACGAATCTGCCGGTGAGCCGATGGTTCTCCTCTGCTGCAAATGAGATGAGAAGTTATAATCATTGGTAAATTCTGCGAAAATATTAGGTCAATGCTATTATACCTGTTATGTGCGTGATCCATCGACAATTGATGGTTCTTCTGTAGCAGTGTCTGTAGCTCGGATGTGATTCTGTTTTTCTCGACCAGCAGTTCCTGATAGGAGGCGCGCTGTTCGGCTAAATCGTTTTTGCATATTTCTAGCTGCGCTCGAAGTGACACCAACTCCATTGTGTTGTCATGTTGGGCATGATCGTTGGCTATATTACCACCAGCAAAGATCGATCTGTCCACCATTTCGTGACTCAGAATGTTGGCACGACACTTCATTAACGCATCCTGGAGTCCTCCCAAACACGTTTTCATGTTGCTCAGATCGTCGATGTACACTTTGCGCTATTTTCAAAACGGTAGAACAGTACAAAGATTTAATTGGTGTTCGCCTAACAATGGGTGTTCGCTTCTCACCATTTTTTCTTGTTCGAGCAGCTTTCCGCGTAGCTGCTCGTTTGCACCTTCCAGAATCTGGTTACGTTTCACGTAGTCGCGCAGTATTTCCTTCAGTTCTTCCATGATTTTGTTCGGTTTACGTACACCTCACCAAGCACCTGCTACACGTTCCGTTGCTCTCAACGTTCTGCATCAATGGGAACACAGGACTCTGAAATCGACCAAAGTTGGATGTGTGTATCTTAAATCCCCAAAAATCGAACTTATCTTTACGCACATGCCGCTGCCCAGCGCGCGTCAGTTCGCGAATCACGACGATAAGCGGCGATTTTATTACGAAGGGGTCAAAAGGACTACTGCCCTGCCTCTCGGTTTAGATTATTTGTTGACGAAAGCGGCTGATAAGTAGGTTTTTGCTTTGTTTCGGATACGAAAGCCGTACGACGGTGAGATCCCAACCAACCAGTTGAATATTACCACCAAAGGATGGCGTACGTAGGTGTTGGGATTGGTTGAAATTAAAATTCAAGAAGCCCGTGGAGCCAAATATCGTGTTTAAGTGTTTTATATTCGAAAGTGTGCAATGTGACTGGCGATTTTAGTACAATATTGGAATGCAATATGAATATCAAAGAAGATACAGAGAGAACAAAACCACAAGGAGACACGTGTTGTTAATAGTTTGAACAGCATTATCTGTCTTAAAGATTATTTCTTGAAGTATGAGTAACTATTTGCTAGTACCTATCTATTCAAACTGTAGACTAATGTGTCTTCACGTTAAAAACCGTTAAAAAAATATAACAATGGAAAGTTTCTGTTTCAGTTTAAATGAATGTAAGATATAACTTTCAAATCAATTAAAAAAACAAAAGTTTTGCTTTTACTTCGAACGTTGAAAAGCATTTTATATTTAAGTAATAATAAAAAAAAAAACATAATTGGTGCAAAATGAAACCCATTCCGCTAATATTTCTTCACTTAGATCGTATGAACGTGCGCGTAACGAAATCGCCACACCGATTAAATGGCATTTGTCGTCGTTGTTTTGTATTTGATGCGATTAGCAGTGATCAAACAAATCGCTATCACTCAGCAACATCAGATAGAGCTGGTAAGAGAGGAAACAAACCGAGGAAAAGCACAACGGGAAGTGATTGCGCGTCCAACGCAGTTTTGTTATCGTTTTTTTTTTCGTTTCCTCATTGCCTGGACTGTCGACAATTAAAGATTCTAGGGCGTTCCTATTTTATGGCGCCCAACGACAACTTTTCTTCCTGCTTTTTTTTCATGGCTTTTAAAGCACGCTTGTGAGAAGGTTTTTCATTTTTAAAACAAAATCAACCATTTTATTTTTCGAACATATTCCTAAAGCTAAACGAAACAAGCCCGTCCCGAAATACACACATCAAAATGCACACAACGAGAACACTACGAAGTAGGCGATGGGAGCCACTGTTGCACACTGCATTCGTACCCTTCACGGTTACGGTTCAAGCTAGTTTACGTAATAACAGTCGGGGCGTTGCGGCCGGTGTAGGTGGGCAGTTTTGAAACCTCCAGCGCGATATCGATCAGCGGTTTCAGCATCTCCGAAGCGCTTCCCAGCACGTTCTCCTTTTCGTACGAATCGATGTACAATCGCACCGTGGCGCCCGAGCTACCGGTGCCACTCAGACGCATCACAATGCGGCTGCCGTCGGTAAACACGATCCTCAACCCTTGCTTCGTCGACACGGACTTATCAATCGGATCGTTGTAGCTAAAGTTATCGCCCAGCTTCACCGTGTACGTCTTGCCGGCCGCACTCAGCTCGCGCCCAACGAACGCGCTATCCGTGATGGTTTTCTCCAGCGCTTCCATCATCTCATTGCACGGCGCCAGATCACACTCTTCGTAATCGTAGCGGGTGAAGTAGTTGCGCCCGTAACGCTTCCAGTGCTCCACGCAGATGTCCTCGATGCTTTTGCCCGTGTGGGACATGATCGACAGCCAGGCCAGCACCGCCCACACCCCATCCTTTTCGCGGATATGGTTCGAGCCGGTACCGAAGCTTTCCTCACCGCATAAGCACAACCGTCCGGCGTCCATCAGATTGCCAAAGTACTTCCAACCAGTCGGTACCTCGAACATCTCCTTTCCGAGGGCTTCCGCGACACGATCGACCGCCGAGGCGGTGGGCATACTGCGAGCCAGACCCTGCACACCGTTCCGCTTGAAGTACGGAATACACTCCAGGTAGTGGGCAATCACGGCCAGCGAGTCGCTCGGTGTCACGAAGAACGCCTTACGCCCGATGATCATGTTACGGTCGCCGTCTCCGTCAAATGCCGCTCCGATATCGTAATCGCCTGCGCGCACTGTATCCACCAGATCTTTTGCGTACGTTAGATTCGGATCTGGATGCAGGCCTCCGAAATCGGGCAGTGGCGTCGTATGCACCACACCCTCCTTGGACGCACCCAAACACTTGACGAAGATCTCCTCTACGTAGCTGCCAGTCACACCGTTCATCGAGTCGATGCGCATCTTCAGCGGCTGCCCGTCCGAGCGTGACTTTCCACTCACAAAGTCCCGCAGGCGCTCGAAGTCGAAGATTTCCTTCATCAGCAGCACGTAGTCCGACACGGAGTCGATCACCTCCACCGTGAACGGGGCCCCATCCACGTCCGCGTTCGTTACACCCACCTTTCCGACGTCCACCGCGACCGGGGCGATTTTGTACTGTTTAATTTCACCCGACAGGGCGTAGATTTTGTTCGTGAACGCGTCCGGCGCTGGGCCACCGTTTTCACAGTTGAACTTGATGCCGAAATCATTTTCCGGGCCGCCCGGATTGTGCGACGCGGTTAGCACGATACCGCCGAGCGCTTTGTGGCGCCGAATCAGGCTCGAAACGGCCGGTGTCGAGAGGATACCGTTTTGGCCGAGCAGGATTTTGCGCACACCGTTCGCGGCACACAGTCGGACGATTAGTTCGGCCGCTTCCTTGCAGAAGTAACGACCGTCGCCACCTACGACGAGGGTCGATCCGGCAAGGGCCGAACCGTTTGCGTCCAGGATACACTGGACGAAGTTTTCGGTGTAATTTTTCTGCGTGAACACTTTCACCTAAGAGAACGAGCGATACAATAGTTATCCATCCGATTATTGTATATCCAACCCATTTTCAATCGCTTACCTTCTTGCGCAGACCACTGGTGCCTGGTTTTTGTCCCTCGTACGGGGTGGTTGCAACGGTTTCGACCTTAACGCTCATTTTGCAGATGGCGGGGGCGATGCTTCGAATCCGGTGGATTATGTTAAAACACACGCTGGTGCCCTTCTTAATCCAGACAAACGCGACACACGAATGAAGCTATTTAACGGACACGCTGAAACGCGTAACCCGTCGGATCGAGATAAGGGTAGGTAACGACTAGAGAGCTCGAAATTGCTGAAAAACTCCTTTCTATTTGAGATCACCTTGGCTCAAGGTCGAACAGAGACAATTTATCAACTGTGTGTGTTCGTTCTTGACAGAATGATAACAAAACACCGGCGCTGGCGACCAAGGTGAATAAGCGAAGGAGTGTTGTTTACTCCAAATGTTTCACGAAGAAAATGCAAATAAGCTATTTTTACTCTATCGCCGACGCATTGGATATTATGTGCATAACTAAAATGCTAAAATAATCTATATAAAAAAGGGAAACTATACAAATCTATAACAAAACAAATGCTATAAATACCTTAGCACGTCACGGTGGGCTTTCCAATTATTGCTCACATCAAACGTCACAAGATGCATTTAAAGGGGTTTTCAGCTCTTATAATGAATGACTCCATGTTCAAATTAAATCTAAGCTAGATGATGTTAAGTGTTATTCACGTTGCGAGGATATATTATACTTTTTCAGAATTTTTGTTTTACAATGGATTTTGTTATTACTGAAAAAGTCTTCAAATAACAAAAATCAGGTAATCCAACTATGAGCGTTAAACCGACCACTGTGCAAACCGTTCGATGTGTTGGAACCTGCGCTTGACGGCGACTGCCAACATAACATTACTTTTTTAACAACGTGTACGTTCCGGAGAAAGGACCGAGCGGCGTTTACCTCACTGGCTAGTTTTCGACAAAATACCGTTGAAGTCGGTAAGTGCGTGCAGTAATAGAGACACTACACCTGAAATAGTCTGCACCGTAGGCGTTCCGTTTGATTTTAACCGCTCTTCTCTCTCACCTGTGAGCAGCAACGATGAAAAACTTCCTGTACGCTTTCCTTACGCTGCTCGCCGTCAGCCAACTCGGTTTGGCCAACGAAGAAAACACGGCCCGCCTGTTGGTGTCGAAACACATCCTGAACAAGTATCTGGTCGAGGCGCGTGACATCGTCGTGAAGTACACGCTTTACAACGTCGGCTCCGGACCGGCCGAAAACGTGCGATTGGGTAAGTGCGAGACGAGCGGAATGCTTCCAGAGATGCGTAAACATCGGAGTGAAACTAACCATCTACGTGTCCGTGTTTTTCCAGTGGATAATGGATTCTATCCGAAGGTGTTCGATGTGGTCGGCGGCCAGCTGTCTGCCACGATCGATCGCATCGCTCCGCAAACGAATGTGACGCACATCGTGGTGGTGCGACCGAAAACGTACGGTTACCTGAACTTCACCGCCGCCGAGGTCAGCTATCTCGCTACGGAAGGCGCCAGCGAACCGCAGTTCTCGATCAGTTCGGAACCGGGCGAGGGTGCGATCGTGGCCGAGGCACAGTTCAACAAGCAGTTCAGCTCGCACTACCTGGACTGGCTGGCGTTCGCCTTCCTTACCCTGCCCTCGCTCACCATCCCGTACGCGATGTGGTACAGCTCGAAATCGAAGTACGAAGCAATGGGCCGATCAGCGAAGAAGGCTAACTAAGGTGTAAGCAGCTCCGGTGTGTTGTTAACGGCGCATCGGCCCCAACATCCATCTTTGAAGACTAATTTAATTTATAAGGAAGTTTCCCAGCATACGAGAAGTACTAGTTCTCCGTCTCACGATCATTGAAGCACAATTGAAATAGGTTCCATCGTCAACAAGAGAATTGTTAAGTGTTAATAACACATTCACATCGCAGCACCCCGTGGTCGCGAGGGAAATCAAATCAGTGGATAGAATTGCAAACGAGATTGTAAGAGTGATCTTTTCATTCGTTTTTGTGTTAATAAATTCGACCGAAGCGATCGGTCGTCGAAAAAAGTGAGTTCAGTGTGACTTCGGGTTCATCTACTGATATGAGTTTAATTCTATGAAATAGTTTTGAGTGTTGAGATATACATCTCGAACTACTGCTGTTGATACTGTCTCCTAGGCTTGCTACGAACGTGTCTGAGGATAGTGTTGTAATCCTTTGAGAAGAGCAAACTCGCACTTGTCGCAGTGTTCTTGACCGATCCAACAGCTGTAGGTTTCGGTGTGGAAGACGCTGCTGGAGTCGGTAAATCCAAGCTAGGGAAACTGTCCTCTTCCGGTATCGGCTGAATCAAACCACAGCGTACCAAACTGTCATAGCATATCATGCCCGGTTTGGCACGGCTTGCCAACGACACGCCTTGCTTAGTCAACTGGGCAGTACGGGATAAACACTCCTCAAGGCATACGGTAGACTCCTCCCCGCGTTCTCCTTCCATCCACAACACTTCACTAAGACCTTTGGCTATATAGCTCCGTATTTGCTCCACCGTTGGCGTCGCGTAACGTTTTGTTGATCGAGACGTAAAACGTGGTACCTGTGCAACGCTTTTCCGTATGTGTAATGGTGGCAATGTGTCTTCAGCTGCCGGCGAAACGGTGGCCGGCGCATCATCCGTCACGTAATCGATACCTTCCTCGAAATCGCGATACTTAAGCACCTCCTCGTGGAATTGATTGAACAACGGATTTATGTACTGTACCACCTCATTCGGGAGACCGGCCAGTTCGCTTGGATTGCGCATTATTTGATTGAAATAGAACGAACGTAGCGCTTGCGGTTTCATCGGTACGTCGGTGTGCTTGCCGAGAAATTCACGCCAAAAGGAAACATCCCAGCTGTCCCTTACGGTGGCTTGCCGATCGTAAATAAATTGTATCATCCGATGTGATAGCGTTTTCGAGACATCATTCTCTGCAAGCGTATGGATAGAGGGTCGTTAATTTGGTTCAAAATACATCGTAATACTGCATTCTTACCATTTAACTCAATACTTTCAGCCATTTTCAGTGTGGAGCAACCGGAACTATCAAACCAATTACACCGTTACACCAAAACTATTCAAAAAGCAGGCAAAATGGCAAACATAGTAATTCGTAGTGATGTGCGTTTCATGTCGTCACCCAATGAATTCAATGAAATTCAAATTTTTTAAAATATTTTTTCGAAACAGTCAACTGCTGTATTTTGTGTAGGATCCAACCAATAATGTTAATGAAAAAAACCTAAACAAAATAAACTAAAAATTGATATTTGATACAGATTATTTTTATGTTTTGGCAGCACTTCAAGCAAAAGGAGAGATTAGCTTGAACGACAGCAGATGGCGCTGCTGCTTATGTATCGCGGGTTGCATACATTCTTCTTAATTTACTTGCTGTCTTGAAATCAATTAGAATTAGCAGAATTGAGCTTCTCGCAAAGCAGATACGCCGCAATCGTCGCCTTGATGATGGTTTAAATATTGTTGAC
>JXXA01006550.1:0-11398 GCA_000956255.1 Anopheles punctulatus
CATGGTATCGATTCTTATGTAAAATATTAATACCATTCTGGGTCGTCCGGTTTTTCGGCAAACCGAACGCGCGAACACCGTAAATAAGGACGCGTGACACACACGCTTAAGCTCCTCTCCTTTCACCATCGTTTAGAGGGTGGTGCCTGTGGCACCTCGAAGTAGTCCCCAAGGGGGGAAAGCACGAAAGCACCGGAAGCGAAAACCCAGCAAGCATGGAAAAATGGGAACAAAAACCACAAGGACGTGATTAGAGACCACCAACGGGGAGATAGGAACGTAAAAACCGGTGAGTGAGAGGGTGAGGGAGTTTGCGTTTGTCCTTCGCTTTCTGTAGGAGTCTTGTGGTAGTACTTCCGGAACTTTCAGCCAGCAGCAGCGCTCGGAAAGCATTTCCAGCACGAAACGATCATATTTTTCCGGCCAACCGGGGCTTACGATACACGAACACACACACGCACACCCGGTTTTTCGTTGATATGTTCGGACAAATATGTTACACCGCGCAAGACACACACTCACACATATCGTTCTTTTTGCTACGAGTGTTGTCCATTTTTTCCTAATGTCGTTATTTGATTACAAAGGACGTATAAAGCGAGGGTAAGAAATTCTCATACTGAAAATATATTTTTGTTAATTTACATCTCGGCAGAAACATATTGAAGAAAAACATCGATTTCAGTGAGATAAACTTGAAAAAATTAGTGGCAATTAAAAAATGTACATTTGCTTTCCATCAATTTTGTAGGTTCATTTACCAACAAGAATAAACAAACAATACAAAATGGTGTCCCCGACATGAGATTGGACGTAGATTATCGCTTTAACTCGAACGCAATTTTCCTGCTTGTCACTTATTGTTGGCGTGCGTGGAAGCAAAAAACAAACCTAATGTAATCAATATTTGAACAGGAAGATGATCACGGGTCACCGGTTAAGCTGCAGCGTCATGCAAGATATCGCGCAAACAAGGAAATAGGACAACACAAATGGACAAGTTAATTAATTACCCAGACACACACACGCGCGCACATCCCCGCCGCTCGGACTAATCAATTTCCGCTCTGGAGCAGCTCGTGCTTCTTTTGGTCACAATTATTTGTCCAAGCGTATGGTGAACGTGTGTCCGTGTATATTGTGCGCTATTTTATTTGCCCAACCAGAGTCCAGAGCCCACCATGCCGCCATCAAAGCTTTCCCAACCTTCCAACCGTCATTCAATTACTTTGGAAATCGATATCGATGGTAATTAGCTTTTCCGGGTGGATTGAACACTCGGAGCATGTGTAACTGATGGACGGAACCCGTGTGAAAAGTAACGAACGTAAGGAATTACATAATGCTATTGAAATGATATTAAAAACAAAACAAAAACAAACAAACGCACACTGTAGAATACAATTTTGACAGTAAGAATGGGTGTGAATTCTATTAAGACCACAATTGTCATTATCACCTGGATGGTGTAGTGTAAATTAAAAATAAATTACGTACGTCACCGAGCAGCGATGATTGATGAGCGATAGAATGCGGCTCCAGATCAAATATGGGAGTCATGTAAGGACAGGATGATAATAGAAGCGATTAATACGATCATTAGGTACGATTTACATGGAGCGAGAGAATGGGGACTTTCTTTGCGGTGAGGGATCATGAGTGACAAATTAAAGTTAGTGTTTTAATTTTTTTGATATCAATATCTTTTATTTGAAGCCACTAGATTGCTTCAACAATACCGAGACTTATATTATTTTGATGCGTCTTGCATGAAAGGTACCGTAAATATGTTTTGATATCTATTTATTCCATTATTCGTTTTTTTGTATTCTCTGATCACCAAATTAAAACCATTACAATAAAATAAGAAAAGAAGAAAAGAAAACAATTTAAAAAAATACCATAACTAAAATTACAATTTTCGATTATGGTTGGTTAAGCCTTTTTGAAATTACTAATATGCGTTTTTTATTTATTTTATTTTATTTTATCATTCATCTATGTTACTATTAGAGATACCATAAGAGTAATATGAAGAAAAAACATTATTTTTTCCATCTTACTCAGCAGTATCTTCATAACGGGTTTGATGCAAGAACAATAAAAAAAAACCAGCATGGCCTAAGGCGGTAGAAGGAACCAATTTTTGAACGTGTGAAGGTGCGAAAATTATGTCTTAAATAAGTAACCGAACGTTACGGTCGAGATCTTTGCGCACCGGCGCTTGAAAAATGTTTCGGAAGCTGCGCACCTTCTACTTTAGAATCGCTACCGCTCATTATGCTGCCATATTTATTAACATAATTGCGTCGACGAACACCAGCACCAAAAGTCAAAAACTGCGTTTATCCTCTCCTTCTGGTGCAGTTTGAGCTGCCAAACGTAAAAAAAAAGCTGCTTCGGTAGTTAACACTTTTGAAGGATGCCTGTTGAGACACCACTTTTCGTGTATCATTTACCGGCTGAGGAGCGTGTTCACTGCTTTGCATACTTCTGCTTCCTGTGGATGCACAACCGCGCACAGCACTGCAATCATCTTAATGAGGCTCGGTTAAAGAACACGGCCGGGTGGCGTAAACCGTTTCCCCAAGGCGTCCCAAGACGATTCGCTTTCTGGTTGGCAAACGGAACTGCGCGCCTCGTGAAGAAACCGATTAAACCACATTCTTAAATGGGGTAACCCACGGTTGAAGTACCGCCGGTTTTATCTCTTAACGCGCGGCGCGCGAGAAAACCTTTCATTTATATGACCGTCCTACGGGGTGGAAAAAAATATTAATTCGAAGCCAGTTTCGTTGCGTCCGATGGAAATTTCCGAAGCCCCCCACCCAAAGCACATTTTAACTCATTTATTGGAAAGCAATAAACATTCATCGAGCGGTCCGAAACGGCAAAGCCATTAAAAACCCAAGCCCCGGTGCGCCGAAGGGAAGCCCCCCTTTCCCAGTCTGACACGCTAATACGGTTTAATGTCAACCCGGAACGAACGCAGGCGGTGGTGACCCCACTCCCTTTCTTCCGACACGCTGTTCCCGACCTTTGGGGCCAAAATTGGGTTCGCAAAACCCGTCGAACAGCCGCGACCGGACCGCCACCCGGGCCCAAAGAGATAATTAAATTAATTTTTACGATACCACTAACCCCAAATGCTCCGAACCACGTCGAGCTGCGCCCGGAAAAGTCGACCAAAGGGACGTTCTATTTGGGGTTTGGATGGTGTTTTCTTTTTGTTTTTTTTTTGCTCGTTCGTTGTTGGTGTAATTTTCTAAAGCTAATCCCTCGCGCGGATGGCTCGGCTTGTGTGCGCTCGGGGTGGCCGATGTGCAATAAAGGGCTCCATTAGTAGCCACACGCGAGTGCGCCGTCCGGCTGTCCAGGCGGCGGTTATGGGACGGGGCCGAACACGGTACAGTCTATTCGATTAGGTTGGTTTTCGGCAGGCGGCGACCGGTTGGACACCGTGAATAACGCAGGAGGCGATCGGGAATGGCAAAGAAACGCAAAATAAGAGCAGTTTTATTGTGCTTCAAGTACTGCTATTGAAGCTTGTGTTTTGTGTTTAAGGAACAGCTGCTAAACGATACCATCGAATGAAATATCTTTTTAAAGCACCGCCATAACAATCCTAATGCCGGTGGCGGTGGGGAACATTGCAAGCAAATCCATTGCAACTACAATTAAAGTTTACGTTTCCCGTAGTTAATAATATTCTTTTGATAAGTTTGATGATCACTGGTCGACTGATGACACGATCACTGGTAAATTAAATTTAAAATTAATGCGAGTATTCCCATAAACACTGGTAATTATTTCGTTTGACAAATGTCATTTGATTTGATCATGATTTTATTGGTCTGTTTTGAATGTTTTAATTTTTTTTGTTTTGATTTTAATTTTAGTTCTTTTGAAAAAATAAATATCATAAGTTCTGACCATTAATAATTTTATTTTCGTATAAGAAGAAGTTCCAACGTGTCCAGGTATTATTCGAGCCACCTATAGTAGAATACGTTCCTTGCAAATGCATTTGAAAGATAAATGAACCGTAACTAATTGTCAAACGCAATTTCGTCTCAGTCACCGTGCTCGTTAATTTTCCGATAAGAGATCGAGACGGTATCGAATCATTTCCGAACCAGAGCTCGTCGAAAGAGACACGACCACCGACCGCGAAATACGCGCGCCGCATTAGGCTTGATTTGACATTTGCTGGTTCGTTCTAGTTTGCTCGTTATCGGTTGCAATGAAAAACGATCGAACGAACTGGGAACTCATTCGAGTTTGCCCCCAAAGTGAAGGGATACCCGAGCGATCAGTAGTGTCTGCATGAAAAAGTTTTAATTGACTGACCGAATTAAAGTCATGCCTCCAAGCAAGTGCCCGTGGGAAATAGAAAGTTAATTTTGATCGAGTTAAAAAACGCTACTAAATCGCTTTTTTAAAGAAAGCTACTAATTAATTTATTAAAAAGTCCAGTGCTGGTATGATAATAGGAATGACTTACGACTTACGACTGCTGGAAAGGTGTCGCGTAAAAGTTTCTGATGAAATCTATTCAATTCATATTGATAAGAGACGAAGGATTCATTATTTGGTTCGTTACAAAGAAATGCAACCGGATCAGTTGAGCCAGCTGGAAAAATGGGGATTTAACTGGCGGGAATAGATAGATGGAGAGCAAGAAGAAATAAAAGAGATGAAAGGTTCGAAAAAAGCGTAACTCCACTTGAAACATTCGCGAATCAGCATTCACGAATGAATCAAATCCACCGATGCACGCACAGCTGCCAGAAAGGAGATAAGAGCGTTTTTATACGTATTGGAGGAAAGGGCACCGTTTGGAAGATCAATTTCAATTTGCGACGATTGAAGGAAACGAAACTGCAACGGAATGTTGCACCAAGATAAGAACGGACGCTGGAACCAACAATAGCTGTCGATTTAAATAAAATCCAATCAGTTGTGTCTAGTAGTAGATAAACCGTAGACAGCTTGCGTGCGCAAAGCGACGAGCATTGCTCGACAGTCACAGCTTAGCGTTAGATTTAATTTAAATTTCCCTTATTCACGAAAGTGAATATGCGCAAATTAATTCAAAAAAAGCAACGACACACAACGCGTCCAACGCCGAGATATTAATCAGACAAGCCCGAGTGCTTGAAACATTCCATTTCCCGTTTCAGGCACGTCAGCGACCGGGAGGACACGTTTGAAATGCATAAAGAGTTGAATTTTTGCCTACAAGATTCGCCTCTTGCCCGTCTGCTGCAACTTCGCCGAAAGGAAAGACGGTTGGCCAGAGGAATCGGATAACATCGTTAATATATCGACTTGCACGTATGTGCAGGAAAGCGGAGTAAAACTCACATTGGATAAAAATAATAATTGAACAAATAAAAAGTGATGTTTCAAAAACCGAGAACATTGAGTATGATATCCCACCCTTCTAAACAAGCTTGTTGCTTCAAACGTTTTCACCTGAATACGGCAGTAATATTTTTATCACCATTTTTAGCTCTAACTGGTAAATCTTTTTTCAATTGTTTTCTTCAATTTCGTTTCTATTTTTTATTGGTATTTAAAAATATTTACAAAAAAAAATCAAAATTTTTAGCTTTTTGATGGAGCGTTTCACCCCCCTGTCCCCTATAATCAATCCGTCAAGCGCAAAACTAATTCACAAGCTTCCACCGGCTCAACCCAGAGATATTACAAGACACAACATGGAGCGTACCTGAAAGTGCGCGGAATTTAAAATACGCGAGCAGTTAATTTTTTCCTGCTGTCCTTTCGGTACATTTCTCCTTGTTAACATGCGTCCGATTACGCGTCCGCTGATGGATGGGTTTGTCCGTCGACCACCGGGAAAGAGAAAATTCACACGTTCCTGCATAATCGTAAGCCAAGTGCAACGATAACTATCGGGCGTTCAGTTATGGGGAAACATTAATCACGAGGTCTGTGGGAACTGCCCTTCAAGCGCTTCGGAGTGCTTTCATTGGCAACAACACTGAAACAGGTTGGCTGGCCTTTTGTTTGGTTAATATTTAGTAGAATATTGAACTGTGAAACCTGTAAAAGTGAGTGAGAAACAATCACACACGTTTGATTCCATTGAAAATCAAAATGAATCTATTAAAATGTTTATTGGTTCGTTGTCAACAGGGGATGTTGGTTGTAGCACTTAGATATCCTTTCCTTCGCTACCGGACTCAAATTCCCGGGAACGGGATAGTTTGTTCACAAAACATTTCCACGAAAATAACCGATACAGGAAGCAACGTCGCCCTGGTCCAAACGCCCGGCGTTGTTCGATGCTATTCTTAGTGGTGCACAGGGAGGAATGGTTTATTTCCAGCGAAATGAAGCCCACAAATGACAACGGAACATCGATGTCATAACCCCTGCAAATAGAGAGCCCATTGGCACTGGTGCTATTTCCCATTTCCCGAACGGACGTCACCGTCCCGAAGCGGCCTTGGTGCCCGATGTAAATCCGATTAAGATTGACACGAAGAAAATAATAAACACCTCGCACTTCTTGAGAACCTCTGTCTGAAGTCTGGCGCTGACCTAACCACTACAGGCGGTCACCCTACTAGCAGCAAAATCGATCGCAATCTTGACATACCTACCGGTGAGACCTAGCGCGTTTCGAGTGGAGTAAACAACAAAACCGTACGCTCGTTTGCCGAGCGGCTTAAGAATCGTTAGCAAAAATGTGTCTGCTCGCGTACCTCGTCCCCATGCCGGACATCCTGAGAAGCTCGGCAGCACCATTTCAATCAACACGGAACACTCCACACCAAATCCATTAATTATCCCCCGCTAGTAGGCAGTGCGTACGACCGCGAACACAGCTCGGCGATTTCTGCCTTAGCGATCGAGTGACGACATCTGCCACCTGCCCCGTCTCAAGAGGAAACCCAAGCAGGCTTTGATGTATTCGACGAAAGCCCATAAATACCGCTCGAGAAACATATCGCTGCCGCCACATCCCGGGGAAGTGGATTTGGACTGAAGGAAAATTATTCATAAAATTACATAAATCATAACTAATTCATTAGTCCCATGGAGCCACGGAAGCGAAAACGTTTTTTTTTCTCTCTATACCTCCGCACGCAGGAATTTGTGGAAAATTCCGCCGATACTAATTTCCATTCGCGGCGCGCATGTTCCCCAGCCTCGAGTGGGGAGTGGGGATATTTCACCATCCAAACGGCGCCGAACTTCGGACACCTGCGGTACCATCGCATCGCCATATCGTGTGCCTCAATCTAATAAATCCCTCCTGGGAGATGCTCCAGGAACGATGGTGGTGTGCGCGGACTGGATTAAAAAAAAAAACAGAACTATGTTGTCCACGATTTAGTACACGGGGTGATAAAGTTGTATTTCCATCCGCTGGACAACGGTGCTGCTATGATTTACAACCTCGTCAGCGACACTCGCGTGCGGGAACACTTGTCCTGCTACGGAACAGGTAGCCTATTTCGGTGGCATTTTTTGTGATGCTCACGGGAACCGGTTTCAAAACGTCGGTTGGGATTGACATTCCTCTGGCATTGACATTGTGGACTAGCCAGCCGGTGGTTGTATTTCTGAAAATGTGTATATGGCTGTAATGGACTCGTTTTTTAAACGGCAACTGGGAACAAATTTCATATGAATCTTGATTAAAAACTGCCAAATTAAACAAGTTATCTTTAAGACTCATGCGGCTCTTTGAAGCATTTTGTTTAACTGATTATTTTTATATTCTAATTATTAAATTATTCGTAGCATGTACCATATGAAATCAGTAAAATTTCAGGTTTGATTTTTCTATCAGTTCTACATTTTTTTATTAAAATTAAGTTATCTTTTTTGAATATAAACAAGTTTGAAAGATGCAAAATAAATTTTAGTTTTACATAATACTTTTTTAGTATCAATTTTTCAATTCAATTCATCAATTTTTTATCCCTCACACTTTTTATCTTGAAAGGGAAGGATGATACAGAATTGAAGATTTTATCAGAAGATATCAGAATTCAAGAAGAAGATTCAATTCTATCAGAAGGTTTTAAGAATCCGAATTGAAGTATGAACTCAACCGATAACCGATTTTTTTATATCAATTATTGTATTTTAATCATTTCTTCATCATAAAAAATAAATTTCTTTAAGCAATTTAAAAGAAGCATACAAAATTTATTGACCAAACCGACCGCAACCACATCTCGATCTGCTGCAACCCATAATTTTGAGTGAGATCATAAAAACATGCAGATCTAAATCATCTTTTTTACATATAAATTGTGGTGCACTTCGTACAGCAAAACGTGCCGGGATCAGACAAACGATCAACATAAGGTTTTTGAGCCATCATGAGTCCGTCGGTCGTCGTCATCGTCGACTCGTTTGGCTTTGTCTCGCGCCGGCGTCTGCCAGATCGTCTGGCGCGACTGGTGCCGCATGAGTAGAATTTAAATGTTCCACACTCACCCTTAGAAACTCTCGCCCGGCAAGGGGAATCGGTGCCTCCATTGTGGTGACGGATGCGCACTTAAAGCACTTTTATTTCCATCTTTCAACGGGGGAAAAAAAACTTTACACATTTAACTACATATTGCAAATGTACGATCGGTAATTCCCGTACGAAAAGAGTGATTTAAACTGCACTCCAAAATTCTTGCTATCATCGAACTGCCTGAGGGAACCGGCGGGAGGCGACAAAGCGCAGCCCGGCTTTAAGCCGGTTAATGGTGCGGCTATAAATTAACCCATCGAAGCGCGTGTAATATGCGGATATGGTGCGGAAATTTATTGCTCACCCATATGAGCCCGGCTTGGCGGACAACACTCGGGTCGGGAAAGTGCAACGAGAATGCCCGCGGACCGACACCTTATTTTTTTGTTTTGATTTTCGTCTCCTTCTTCCTTCCACTTCATGGCCAAGACATAGATTAAGACGTTCTCTCGCCAAAAATCCTCGCACACGACTTCGTTCGTGCGTTCGCCAATAAAAAAAGGGAGCACATAAAACGATCGATTTTATGAGCTGCAAGTTTTCGTTTTGACAGTTTTGCAAAGCGATTGTACGACTTGGGCGCCATAAAATTGGATCACTGAGTTTGCGAGACGATTAACACTGATGATGGCCGATATTGCAGCGCGTTCCGGACGGAACGAAGATCATATAAAATGTGTATATCGCTCGGGTATTAACTGATGAACGCGTTACGACAGCAGGCAAATATGTTATGCCGATGGGAAGCGCAACGTGTAGTGTTTATTTTCCCACTCCCGGAGTGCAACAGCCGAAAAGAGTTTCCTCTTGAGCTCGTTAGCGTTCAGCGATCCACCATTGACAAATCACGTACGTATAACAAACGTGGCTTCGTTTGATGCTGTAAATCCGCCCCTTGCTAAAGGACGTGTTTCTCACCCCGCGTCGATCATTTCCAGCATAAATATTTATGCTACCGGCTCGGTGCACTTGCTGCGTTGCATGGTACGTTGTTTATCGCTTAACCCGCTTAACTCGGTAGCGATAATTACATCAAAGGAAGACTTCAAATCGGGTTCCGTGCCGTGAAATGGTTCCACCGAAAGCATGGCTACCAACATCCCGACAGTCAATCAGCGGAATCAGTGTAGACAGAGCTGTATGTTTGCAACATACGCGCCCGGAAATGTGCATCCTTCCACCATTAGTTGTTCTTTCTCCGCTGGCGTGTGAAGTTTTACCAGCAAAATTAAGAAACCCTAAAGAAAGCCACCGCTCATCGCGTCCCACTCCAAATATTGTTCCAAAACCATCAATCGCGTTGTTTCGTGTAACTTCTGACAGGAACCACGTTTTGCATCCGAACCCGTTTGTTCTGGATTCGCAAGGTGGCGCAACGGATCCGAGCAGAAGGGCAGGCCGTAGCATAACACAAACCTAGCATATAACACAAATGGCCAGTACAACGAAACGAAACTTTCTCGTCGCTATAAATCTACACTGGTTGGCGGGGGTGGAAACTTCTTTTTTTTCTTGCTTTACGAAATGAGATTTGCAGTGGATAGTTTCACTCTTGCCGTCTGTGAGTGAAGCACCGAAACGAATGGTGGAATATTAATCGCTTGTTCTGCTTGTGTTCATTGCGTTTATCTTTTTACAAAAAATAAAAGTAAAAATACATCAGAGTAATTGCATTTGCAAGTTACCATTTGCATTCGGTACATTCTACAGTACTATAATGTAATTGGAAGCTATTTTAGTCAGAGCAGCCGTTTGGTATGGGATGAAAAATTGGGCATAAATGTTAGGTCTATTATTTGTTTTATTCTTGCTAAATAAAAAAGTCAGATTTTGTCGTTTTGATCCCTATGAATGAAAATCTATCAAATGTTTAAAACCATAAATAATGCAATAAAATAAATACCTACTTTTGCTGGGTACATTAAAAATAAATAACATTTTGAAACATCGTCTCAAAGCCAACGAAAGTTTACCGGGCTCGCTTATAAAACATCGCAGAAACAAATAACACAAAATACTACCCCGGTCTAGGCTGTCAGCTCCTCGACCGAACACACAGCATGAGACCCAGGCTCAAAAACACCAAACGACACAAAATACAATATTTTTATCGACTGCCTGCCTGGGTTGCACCGCCTCCGGCCAGCGTGTGAGAAACTAACTAACTAACCGGTGAATCCGAAATGATAACAAACTATGGCCTTTGAACAAAAACCGAGCACCAACGGAAACACGGAGTACCCTTCCCTTAGTTCGGAAACTAGCAGCCGCACGATGGTACCGCCGTAAGCGGGTCGTGCCGGAACAAAGGCCACCATGTATTTGCTCGGATTTTTTTTTCTCTCTCATCCCCAAACCCTCAGCTAGCTCACCGAGCGCGGAGTCATTGCTGTGATAAAGAAAAATGGGGGGAACAGTCTGCCTCAGCGAGTTGTTTGAAACTCTCGTTACGTTTCCACGAAATAGGTGGCACGTGGGTAAGTTATTCGGGTTTGTATTTTTTTATCTGCTTCTTTGTAGTTCACCAATTCTCATCCAATTATTTACTTAAAACAAGCTTTCTGGCTTGACTGCCCTGAACACACACTAATTCATACACGGGTACACAGGAGGTAACGAACGGTCGAGGTACATGTTATTTCATCATTTTAATTTCGAATGCTTTGATTCCAAGCACAACGTTCGAGAGAACGCAAGGAACCGTCCTATGAGTCCGTCTCATATCCCCGTGGGGAGCCACACAGTTATCGGCTAACCGAGCGAAAAACAAAGAGGGCCCTTGTGTGTCTTAAATTGGGATGACTTATTATTTGATGAGTTTCATCTGAAATGGCCAAACAATGATGGATCCTTTGGCGTACAACTTTAAGGCAAAAAATACTCCAT
>JXXA01006553.1:0-10680 GCA_000956255.1 Anopheles punctulatus
CATGAAGATTTATTTATATTTATACTGCTTAAATAGAGTACAAAATCTATGAATGCTCAAGATAAAAATATTTAATAAGTTTCATAAAAATAAAGTCCTCATTCTAGAAAATGGTGCAGCTTTGAATGTATTTTTATTTGAATTAGTTGAGCAAACACATCCCTTGACCCTTGTTTCCGTACAAGACGAGAAGTTTGATAATTAAAACTATAAATCATGCCAGCATGTTGCAGAAAATAAAAACATATTTTTTTAAATATGTTTGCACAGTTTCACTAACAGTATAGCGTAATTTTTGAATAGTTGCCCCAAATGAAAATATGGCAAGAATAAAGAATTCCTGAAAAATGAAGCACATATTTGAGACCTTTCTTTCTGTCAATTTAAAATAATTCAACACAGCAAAAAAAAAACAAAGGCCGTACAAAGGATTCCAAGTACCTAGTATCTAAACAAATCTCAAAGTTTATCCAGATGGGTCTAGCCCATCCTTAATCGAGATAAGACTCATTTTGTTTTGGAAACTTCATCTGAAGAAAAATTTTCAAAATAAATAAATGTCAGCATTATGGTTATAAATATATTTAAATGATTTTTTATAAGAAAAAAATAGATAATGATAAAAATAATAAATTAATAATATTGTGGCTAAAATTTTAACATTAAACTCCAAAGCCAGTATTGTTTTTTTTTGTTTTGTGATAAAGTAAAATAAAAACGCTTTAAATGTATCCCAGTACAGCTCTGGCATCGCAAATGTTTTAGCAAAAGCATCGGACCAACCTCTGGCGGCCCAGAAACACCATCCACCACGTAGTACGCCATTCCCGACGGACACATACTCCCATATCAATCCAATTTAATCTCACTCTCCCTCGTTCCCGCTGGTTGGGAAAAATAGAAAAATGACACTGTCGAGGGCGCGTGTTGGTTGTGCGCATTCGGGTGAGCATCGCTTTCCGGCGGCACCGTCGCCCAAAGTCATCGGAAAAATATATGTGTGCCACGCGAGATGATGAAGCCAGGCAAGCAAAACAATGTTGAAAACAAAAAGATACTAAAAAACCGCGTCGAAGAGAAAGTATACGCGGCCAGAACGGGGACGACGAGGGCACGAAAACATACACACACTCACACGCAGGCAGCAAGTTCGCGATGCAGGCAGGTCCACGTACACACATTCACCCAACATCCGATACGAATCGGTGTTGATAAATGTATGTGAACGCGAGAACAGCGAGGGAAGGCGGATATAGGTCAGTTGATCAATCGTAAGGAAGAGGAGGAAAAGTGCCACAACAGCGGCTAGCCGAGGGACACCGGGGACGGGCACCATATCGGGCCGTACGCTTTGGCGTAGCTTCGGCGGAAAGTCAGGAAATCCGACCGGTATGCATCGTGGGTTCGCGCGAAAGGGGACACACGGCAAAAGGTGCGATGAAGTAACACAATGATTACGTGGAAAGAATCGCTCCTTTTGCGCTGTTTGCGGGTGGCTGAGGGGAAAATGTGCCATCCGGGAGTGGAGCAGACGAGATGGCAAAAGAGTGTGTGTGTATGTATATAGTATATTTGAAACCTTTCCTTGCAGTATCGACGCACATATGGATACAAAAAAAAACGACAATAAGAATCATCGAACGCGTTTTCCCTCTCGTGTCGTGCCAGCCGATACGAGAATTCAATAGGAAAAGCTCTTGCACGGGGTAGAGTAAGAGAAAATGAATTCAAATCCCTTGCCGAGCAGGAGCAGAAGCAGCAACCCTGAAAAAGAAATCAGTCAAGCCGTCCGGAGGGTTCGTCGCTTGTTTTTACCGCGACCCGATGCAGTCTTTTGTTTCAATCGGCTCGTAAAGGGCTGTTTTTTTCTCGCCGTTTAGCTGCCAATGTTGCATTTGACGGGGCGCAACGGAGTGAAAAGAGTGCTGGCCTTCGGAGAGTGACACTGTTCCCGGTTTATTTATAACTAATTGCATTTTAAAAGCGTTTCCCCTGTCTGGCTAGCCGCCCAGGCTGGCTGTGGCCAGCATCATCACTGGCGGTTTCTGGGTCGCGCTCAGACGACACCGGACGGTCAGACGGTCGGAATGCGTTTGAAGTGCGTTCCGGCATAGTAGGGCAGTAGGTGCATTTCATGCGCGAAACGATAAACGCCATTAAGCGGCGATAGTCGCAGGTAGCCAGTGGTCGAACTCTTCTAAGATAAATAGTTTTGATCAATTCATTAGAGGAAAAGTTATGTTGTAGTTTTTTGTTTGTTTCTTGGTCCAGATGTTTTGAGACGACCTGCAGGGAATATACTTAAGCCGCGAGTTTGGCTTACTCAACCGCTGCAGTCTAAAGAGTGCGCTATTTTTTTATTTTTTTTTGGATCGATTGGAAATACCAAATCACGACACGGCGCGAAGGTAAAGTCACTTGCGCCTGCCTGCACATCTTATTCTTGCGCTCAAAAGCGGGTTTCGTTCGCGCACGACATTCACTTTTTCCCTGCTTCAATCACGTGCCTCATGGTTTGCTGTGTTTTATGTTATGTGTTTTTAGTTTACTTATTTTTCTCCTTCACTTGCCGCCACCAAATGGGCAACTGGCCCGGAATGGTTGTGGGCGCCCTGGGTGGCGCCTTGTTTGCTTGGGTAGTTTTAAGGTGCTGCTCCTGCAGTTGGAAGTGTTACGTTGATGCATTATGAGTGGATAGAAAAACAAGGTGCAGAAGCAGCTATCAAATCTGACAGAGATTGTTTGTTTTGCTTGATAATTCGCAAATAAACAAACAAACAATTTAAAAGTACTATTTATTATTGTTTGTTTTTGTGCAATCCGTTTTTTGCTGACACGGAATCAGGTTGCAAAACCCGTGTAAGAATATAAATTTGTTGTAATATGTCTGCGTTTGATCATTTCCTATTATTTCAACATATCGCTCTATTTATGGTCGGCTCAATTAATCTGTAATTGGAGTTGTTAAAAAAAAAACCGCACGACGGTTACGCGTGATACCCAATGCAATGCACAATCGAAGCAGGCGAAACCATTTAATAGGACGCCCCACAAACAATCACCCGATAGCGGAAAGTAAAAGGCACCAAGCTAAAAGTATTTCATATCGTACCCGTCGACGATCCACATAGATTAGTTCGATGTAATGCGCGCGGCAATTGATCCACTCTCGCTTTGTTGATCAAATGTTGATCGCTCGATGAAGAGCGCAGGGGCGTAAAGGGAGGGTGGAGCTATGGAGAGAAAAAGAGAGCTGACGAAAAAAAAAACTTATCTATCCGACCGTGCCGTAAACGAGGATAATTGCTTTCTGGTACCGCCAGCAGATGAATCCCTTAAATTACCGGCAATTGTAGAATGCTGACAATCGCCCGATCAACAGAAAGGTGATCTTACTCTTGGCATAAAAAAAATTACGATGGAATTCATCTCAATCTTATATTTTTATTGAGCGCTAAGCAGTGAGATAAAGTAAATTCGATGTTTTGCAAATACTTGTCGAATGAGAAAATACTATGTGGCTTTATAATTTATTATATCACATTTCAAAAATATTCTTTCCGATATTTTCATCGATAAACTTCACTGTATCCTAATTGTGGAGGTTCCCCCAGTGTAACTCTCTCCGTAGTTTAGCTCTCGCTCGACTCTCTTAAGCCGGGCGGAGTCCACAGCATTCGCTCTTTCTATCGCTGCTCTCATCTTTTACTCTTCACTATGCCACTGTATCGTCTTTTAGTCGGAATATATTTATTGTACACCATAAACCCTTTTTGGTGCATGTTTAATATAACATTTTCGGGAGTTTTTACTTGTTTTGATCGTAAATTGTAACATTTATAACAAAAATCTTGGCAAATCGATGTATTGCATACATGACTCTAAAATAGTTAGAATTATTTAATCTGAATTATTTTTGTTTTGTTTTCAAAATTTATCTTTTTTTTTGTTTCTTATAGTCAGTTGGTTAGAAATTTACATATTTTTTGAGTCTAACATGTATATGCGGCTAGTATTAAGCTTTCCGTTAATAAAATGAATATAAGAAAAGAATATCAACGGGTGGTGAATTTCAATAGCTAAAAGACACCAAAATACTAAAGATTTATATTTTTATACAAAATACCGAATATTAAAAAAACATATTTTGAATATAAAAACATGTAACAATTGACAAGAGGACGAAACAGAACAGAATAATTTTTTTATTTTTTTTCTGTTTTGTCCTTGTCCCGTCCCATTGTGTGCGTCATCTTGTGACCAATTTACCAAAACTCACTTCTCCCCGTAGTCAGTTGTGGTTCCCCACGAGAAAAGCGAGCGTTTTGGGTCAAGCGTGCGGTTGTGTGCGTGCTTAGCGGTGTGCCGATGTTTTGACATGCGGCCATGATCGCGAGCCGCGAGTTTCCCGGAGAAACACAACATCAGTAGCTTTTGTTAGTTCGCGGGAATCGGTGTGCTTTCGTAGTAGTGCGTAACGCGAAACTCGTTCGTTCGCTCGATCGTCGTCGCCGTCGCCTTCGTCATCCTCCCGGTGCCTTGAACCGGAGCAACGCGATCGCGGCTGTGTACCAAACAACGTTCGTTGGTTAGTGGTGATTTTTTGGGCGCATTTTGCGGTTCCAAGTGATTTGTTGGGTGGAAAGGGGTGTGAAAATAAGTGCAGCAGGTTTATATGATGGCAGGTTTTGCGAGATGAAAAGGAAAACTAAATACGCCAGTCCTTTATGGAGGTTATCGTGAGCGCTCGTTTCCGTAGTGTTTATTAAACAAATCTTCACTTAATCTTTCCGCCAAAGGACGCAAACGAAACCGTGTGTTGAATGCATTCGTACCGTTAGTGTTGAATGCATTCGTACCAAAACACTGGTAGATTGTTTGTTTTCAAAAGCATTGCACCGATCATTTGCTTCTTTTGGGTAGTTTTAGTTGAAACAGTAGTGCTTCCTGCATTTTTCATACATAGTTTGCGTTCGATGATAGGAAACAGGATAAATTAATCATGAAAACACACGAAAAAACCTTTGCGATTGTTGGAATGACTTCCGTAAACAATGTTTTTTTTTCGTGATCGGGTCACCTCAACGCCATCTGTCAAAATGATTCTTATCAATGCGTAGTTTGCCATGATAAGGTGTAGAATAAGTATTGGAATTATTTTATTTTAATTATCATTTTTCTGGATCTATTATAGAACAATTCAGAAGGTGAATCGAAAAAAGTTCTCAAAATAAATTGTGTGCAAAGTTAACGAAACCGAAGTTAAAGTGCTGCTGCACTCGTGTAATAGTGAGTATATATACATGTGTGTGTATGTTTGTGTGTGCGCGCGTGATCGTGTGAATGTGATGTGAGAAACGGCCAAAAATTAGCCGAAAAGTTATCAGCCTTCCAAAATTGGCTTTATTGCCCGTTGCGGGCTGGGGACATAACGCATAGGATTTGCTGGTTCGAAAGATCGTTCGGTGTTTCTGGGGAGGAACGCAACGGGAATCCCCGCTGGATCGGAGATAATAAGTGTCGTGTGAGACGTGCAAGTGGTGAAAAAAGGAAAAGTAGGCGAGTCAAATTGAGCGGCGAAATCCTGGACGAAAGTTAGTCGTCAATTGTTCGATTCGTGCTCGATAGGTAAGTGTAGCTATGGTGTAAAATAAGTGAAAAATTCTTCTAAATAGAGAGAAAGAGTACGTTTATATTTCCTCTAATAGCAAGACGCACATCTTAAGTAGCTACTTTAATTGCCATGCAAATACGTGTGCATTATTACGGCGATTGCCACAATCTTCGCATTTGTACCGCTTTGTCGCTGAAGTGCGAAGTCGCGCCTACCGTGCTTAATTTGCGTTTAACCACCGAAAAGGACAGTTTCAACCGTTTCCCAACAGCGCTTTAGCTCCGGTCGCTTCCTGAGCGCGATCATAATTTAACTTTGATAGATTCCGGGAACTGCCTGCTCCACGGTACGGTGCGCCTGCCTGCTAAAGCCCAGTTCCCAGCGCTTAGCCCGGTTTAGAGTTCACGCAAGCTCACAGTTAACCAGAACAGATTAACAAGAGCAGACGCGAGAGCGGGACGGACTCGAAGCACGAAAAAGACAAACCACTTGCGGTACGCATAGGGGGAACGGACTCGAAAAATCTCACTCGCCGGTGACATCTTTCACCTGGTCGTAAACAAACAACGAGTAGCCTCGGTGATGCTTTCGGGTGCTTTCACCTTTCACGTCAAGCGGCGGGAACGTTTCGGGATGGAAGCGAGCGAGGGAAGAATTTGTTTAAAATAATACACCGCAAAGTGGCCGCAAGTCCACGCGATGCGTAGGTTTAACAGCGGCAGCGGCTTCTCCGGCTTCTACTTTTTATTTGTTCTTTTATGTCACTCCCCGGCAGGATGGGCATCGAGAACCAAGCAACCAGGCGTGTGTGCGTGCGAATGCAAATGGCACAAGTGACAGTTCGGTATTTTTGCGCAAACCCAAACGCCCTACGGCGCAGGAGGTGGACGATCGTTCAATCTACAGACATTGGGAACATGGGTTTAGGAGCCTACCAATAATTGCTGCCGTGGTGCCGTCCGTATTAGTGACGTTCGCGAATGACTGATAATTGTTGGTGTTTATTTTGTCCCGTGTCGTTCTGGTTGGGTAGTACGTGTGTAGCAACGTTCCCTGCAAGGAATGCATTAATTGATTCGCAATGTTTACCCATCTGCGTTGTGGTCGTCAAAGATACTTCTGCTTACGCATTAAGCAAATGTTTTCAATTTCGAAACACCAATAGGAAGATTGTTTAGTTCAAGGGGTTAGAAAATTGATTTTACCTATGCCCAAATCCATTTTTTCTATTTTTTTAATTTCTATTTTTTTTTAAATCTCTAATGACTAGATGTACAATACTGACGCCAAAAAACCCATTTTTCATTATATCTTGGGTAAATACTATTTTTATTAGTGTTTAAATTTTTTTTCATTTTTTTAATCTGTTTAATCTCTAGTTTTTCTAATCCTCATTACTGGAAAGATTTTTCTTCATTAAATGTTTTAATTATTGTATGGCGATTTTGTAAAATATTTGATGCTTAGTTTGATACTGAATATTTTTAATTTTCATCAAAGTATTTGACCTGCGATGATCATAATTAAAAGCTTGTGTGGTATCTCTGCTCCAATCATTCCAACTGTTCGTAAAACTTCCCTGTACGCTCTTTTCCTCCAACCCACTATTATTCATCACCGTTTTTGTTTAAGCTTAAATTATAATTTCAACTTCTTGACCCTCGTTCTCGTTCGCTTACCGCCCCAACGGATCTACGGATTTTACAATCTACATCCCCCTTATACAAACACACCCCTGCTGTGTAGCTTCCCTCGGTGCGCACTTAACCTTCTGCTGGCGTCATTTTTCAGCACCTGAGCACGGCCGAAGTTGACTCATCGCTGGGCGAAGGAGATTAGCAGCACACACGGGGTTCGCATGGCGATGGATGATGATGATGATGTGATGTGTGCCGCTTTCGCAGTGCCGAGCCGAGAATGTCAAAGCTTCCTACCACCACCCGCTGGACCAGCGAACCACGCGTTCGCGATGCCGTTACGATGCAATTTTAATTTTATTTTTTATTTTGCCTGCGCTTGCTGCAGCTCCGTTCGTTTCTGTACGCGCCCAGAATACTGTTGCAGGTGTTGCAAATGTGTGTATGCGCTCCCCGATTTGGGCTAGAGTCCTTGGCGGCAGGTAATCCAGCGTTATTCTAAAGCCTGAGCAGGCGCTAAGAGTCATTCGATACGAGAATTTAACGGAGGCACGCAGCTGCGGGAGGGGGGTAGCTGGCTTGCGTTTCGCCGGCTCGCTGGACGGCGCTGGGCTGGAATTACAGCCTCACCCGCGCCAGGGTCGTATTCGCGAACGTCGACGGGCGACGATGATCGAATTTCAATTGTGTTTGCGCGCGCGGCTTGCCGTTTTGGATCACGGTACACGATTAGCGTTCCAGTCGGGTGTTCCAATAAGATCCAAGCCTTAAGACTCAAGACGGATTAAGGCTGTATGCAAACTGCTGCCGAAATGTGCAGCCCTCTAAAAAAACAACCAGGATTGGGGCAAAAGATTAGCGAACTATTTGTTTATCGCGTCGTCAATCGTGACCGGGATAGTTTTATTCTTGGTGCGGCACCGTGCGGTTTGTAAGCGTCACGTCTGTTCCCGATTCAGCTTGCGGTGTCGATCGAACAGTGCTCCGTGGTTTTACCTGCTTTACTTACCCGGCAATGGATTGCGAAATAATGCAAAACGTGCACGGGAGGCAGCCGGAGTACCTGGCCGAACTATATGCGTCAGATTGACAGCTGAAATGGGGTTTATTTTGTGGTGTTGCGAACGTGATGATGTCATGTTGCAGGTATAGCCAGAAGAAATCTTTACCGATTGTCCATTGTCTAAAATATATAAAAAAAACACCGTCCAATTTGGATATTATTCTCGATATTCAAATATCTGTGTAAAAATAACAAACTTTAAGCTCTCAATAATTATTCAAAGGTTTTATTTTTATTTTTTTGATAAATAATCTACCAAAAGTTGTTGTTAAACGTACTGCGATTTTGACACCGTGATTGGCAAATGTCTAATTTGGATTGATATCTAACATAATAAATAAAAAAAAACCGAATATCGCCGGATTTTATAGGCGGTAATCGTAAATAATGATGCCACACGATTTTGATAAGTAGTTCAATCGTTGTTATTGCTAGACTTCTATTGTTGTTATGCTTCACAGAAACGGAGCTACTTTTTAAATTTGAATCGGAGCTAAAATCGATAAACGTCTAAAAACGATGTAAGGAAATATTTTGATGCCAAAGAGTTTGACTTATGAGTTTCTAACTCGTGTGCTCTTAACTCAGTATTCAATTTTAATGATAGTTAAAATGCTTTTTATGACATTAACTCATAAATACAATCTCCAAATTAAGATCACCATAAAATGTATAAATTCGCTAGGCGAAGTATTAAGATATTCGAAAAAAAATTAAACATAATTAAGGCAATCAATCTAATATCTGAATTATCTAAAATAAAACTGCTAAATTTATTTAACAAACTGACGCCCTAAAAAAAGGGATCTTCCAGAACAATTCCTGGAACGTTAATAATGTAAAAATACCCTTTGCAACTGTCCAATCGTCTTAAGAAGCAATCACATGGTTTGCTGAATAATTTATAGTTGAATCACGGGTGGTAAAAACCAAAGCTAGTTACAGCAAATACGGATTCTCACGTGAATTCTCGCTTGTTTTTATTCACCTTAATCGGCCCTTTAATGAAATTCTTTCAACCGAAACTCATAAGTTATCGGTCGTTCTTGAGGTTTACCCGCGCCGGGTGTGTACCGACCAATTAGGCAGCAAATTAATAGACTCGACTGTCCGGCGCTAGTTGGGTGAGATTACGCAAACCCAGAGCCGGGTGGGATGAGTACCGCGCACACGGTCCGTTGAATACGGACGGGATTAAACGGGCAGCAGACAGAGTAGCTACCACTCGGCGCGAAACTGGGTAACTGTGGCCCATTCTCACCTGCTCCAGTTCGCGTCGCGTGCTGGGACTGGGAAGAACGCAAAGGCTAGACTGGAACGATCCCATCCCCACGCGAAGGTGACCGGAAGCGCAGTGTAGCGTGCAGTTGGAGGGAGAAGACTATCGAATTTCGTTTCGAATCACTTTTCATATCGCCTCATCCGGGCACGTCCCGCTGCCGGGAAGGTTGTTGCATAATGCCGGCCAATCTTTCTGCACTGCCAAATGTCCAATTGAACGTCCAATAGCGACCGAGCGCTAGCAGCAGCAAACAAAGATGGTAAGAGTGCGGCTCAATTTGCTTTCTTCGCAGGAGCGCAACCGTGGCACTAGGAAGTCTCGCTACGCCGATGCCAAATATGACGGTGTACGGTGTTGCCGCCCGATGGCAGCGAACAACAGGCAGGAGAAAGCAAACTTAGATCATAAATAAGGCATCGGGTGGTGGAACGCGATCATCGCGAGAGAGCGGAAGACGCTCGGTCCAGTTTATTATCCAGCGTTTGGCCGATCCGGTTGAATGGCATGTTGAATGGTTGGAAGGGTCGTGCAAGGTGCAGGGGGTGTGTGAAAGAAGGTACTCCATTAGCCGCGACTGTCGAAGTCGGTGCTTTTTTGTTGTTGTTGTTTTTGCTCCTGCAGAAATTGCAATGTTGGAATTTCACGACCCCAGCAACGATTGCTCTGGAGCAGCGCGAGCGTGCGGCATTCGGCCGCTTCTTGTTTTTGCTACCACCGGAAATTCTGGGCCACTTCTGGTGGCTCTCCCCATTCTCTTTCTCGCTCTATCTTTCGGTGTCTCTCGGTGCCGGGAGAGGAACGGATCGCTTGCCACCACGAGTGCGTCCTCCATCGAGATGAAGCCCGCGCCGTATCGGTTGACCTCATTTTCCTTTCCTTTGCCGTGGGTTCTCTGCGCGACCGGGAGAAGAAAACACGTCCACACCAACACTCACACGTGCACGTACGCACATTCACCTGATGCTGCCGCTCGCGGAGAGGTTGTTGCGGTGGGCAGGCTCGTGAAAAACCTGTTCTAGCACGAACGAACGAAGCAGGTCTTTTCGTTTGTGCTTCCTTCAACCACGGGCCGAGTCGAGTTTTA
>JXXA01006557.1:0-10955 GCA_000956255.1 Anopheles punctulatus
TTTATATCCCTCACAATTCTGCTAAGGTGGCACAGACACTGCGAAACACATATCGTAACGCCATGACGGTAGCGAACATGGCTCTTTATCGGTTGCTTTTGTTTGAATCTATAGTTCAGCTCGTTTAACAACTCTGTAGCAATCAATGCTCTATTTCTAATAAAAACTTAAAAGCACATTAGCTCGCAGTAAAACAACACAAGCCATCCAGGTGGAAACCCAACGGAAAATGCTGCAAAATAATAATGACACCAGCACACCGCAGCTCCGTTTTCACCGTTACTCATCGGTATCACACGGATATCTCTTCTGCCATCAATGGGATTCCTCGAAATCCGCTCGATATCTTCGGCGACGCATCCTTCGTTCTATTTGGGCCAGGCGCCTCCACTGAATGATATCTTCTCGCTCACGCAAGTACACGCTTGGATGGTGCTACCGTTCCCATTCCCACACTAACTACCTCCACTTAATTTCTCCGCATACTCTCTCCGTAGGCTACTTCATGTGACTTTGCGGTGCGGGATGGGGAAAAAACAGAACCTCTTCGCTCATCGTTTCATATTTGGCTCACGAATATTTGCTCCCTGCTCTCCTGCTCCTTTATCACACACATCCACTCGGCTGCGCTCTTTTTCTCTCTCATTGCTGCTCTTCTCCCTCTTACCATTCTCTGTGGCACATTTTACAGATCGCACGATTCGTTGGTCTATGTTGCTGTGCCCTTTTACACGCAACGCCTCTCGCTCATACTTTTCACTGGGTATACCGAAATTGATCCTTTTTTTTCGGAAGGCAAAAAACCCCTGGTCAAAGGCTCAATTTTCCTAGGCTGACACGTACTGACATTTTTCGCACTTTGTGCAAACTATAAATCAATGAATCACTTATGTAAAAAATCAAAATCCTGCAAAGAATAGTGCCAATTAATTTTTAATGCTAGTTTCACACTTATACGCAAACACACACACAGACATATGTACACGCAGAGACACCATTTAATATAATTGAAGAAAACAAAAAAAAACCATTTCCCACTACAACCCAACACGCGATTACGTTAGCTTGATGCCTAATATAGACTACGATGTTAGCACAGAATTGTAAAAATTTCCATAAGCAAACAAATTTTCCTTCCAGTACAGTAATAAATGGTGCCACCCGAAAGAGGAGGGGTCAATAGTTCGATCGCACGGGTTGGATGAAAAACCGAATTTTTCACCTTAAATTTCACACTTGTCCTGGGCAGAAAATACCACAAGCACACGGTACCGCACCGGGGCACACTTTGCCGCACGCTGCAGGCGTGAAAATCGTCGGAAATTGGTAAAAATTAGAGTTGAAAAATGTTGCACATCCACGTACACACAGAGACACACTAGTTCACCAGTAGAGGGCCCTCCTATGCTCCATTTTTTCCTGCAGTACACCACCCCGAATGGCAGTCGGTTAGCCGAACGAATCGTTACCTTCACGGGCGAGATCTAGCACAGTTCTGATGGAAAACTCGTTCTCTCACACGTTTGGATCCCCGCTCGATCGAACAGCGCGGCATGGGGTTTCGGTTAGCTCAAAAAAAAAGGAAGGAAAAGCGAGTTAAAATGAGAATGCGTCCGCACTACGGATTTACTACGGCTGCGCCAGGGCAGGGTTGGATGCGATGCTTACCAACAGAGCTGGATTTGAAAATTGTTGTCCATGCTCAAACGAAGTGTGAGTTTCGGTTTGCTGCACCGACATTCATCAGTAACTCTGTAATATACTAGAACTCTAAATTATTAGTTTAATTGAAACACAATATATCATGCAAAAAATATGCATATACGTTAAAATCCAACAAGAAATTGAACCGCTGATCTTGTTACAACAGAATCAATCTTGTCATAAAGCTATTGATATAACATAACCAATCTAATCGTGGAGTAAAACAACGTATTGAAAACAACGTACCAAAATAATTTGCTAATGTATTCAGTTTTACGAATGACTGCCATTAGACTCACTTAAAAAAACGTAGAATAAAATTCAACGAATTTCATTTGTATCACGTTGCTAAAACTGAAATCTACAAGCAATATAATTATCGAATAGAAATGTAAACATGGTGTTCAAAGTTTGAAATGATATTGATACTTTCATAAGCAGCATAGTTAAAAAGATAAATGAAACATCAATGCAACACAAAAAGCAGGGTTTGGATATGAAAAAACGATGAACGAATTTTCTTCGATATTTCACTCATGATTTCTTTTTAATTATTAATTTTAATTATCTAACTCTAATTCTATTCTAATAATTGGATTGAAATGATAAGAATAACCCATAGAAAGTAAATAACCCATAGAAAAGTAATGAAACTAACGCTCAACCTATTTAACATATTTATTGTCACTTATAATGTGGAAAAATCAAAATTTTCAATGTATATTTTACTATCTACTTTAACTAGTGTATTCGTGTTCGTAATTAATTGTTGCAATCAAAATGAACAACTTTAATTGCGAACTCATCACATTTCACACTAAATACTCAATTTTGCACATTTTTATTGAACAACATAAAAATACGTTGGCTTTTCACAGGCGCGTACCAAAATCGCTCAAGAGATAATAAGATTTGCGAGATACATATGTAATTAACTGTCTTAGAAACTTGACTATTCTAAGGATCATTGCTTTATGTTCAAGGGCAACAAATACCTATTCATTTACTTTAAAAAAATGGTACTATCATTACAAAATCTTAACTTAAATACAAACCCAGGTTTACGGGATAGTCTAGAACATAAAAATTGTATACCACATGAAATCTCTAATCGGTTTAATACTATATCTGTTTAACAACAATCAAGACATGCAATTGCTGCTAACTGTAACTGTAACCATAGAAATTCAACTTAATTTTCATCTTCAACTTAAGGTTTAACTTAAAAACAATATTGATTTAACAAAAAAATATATCGTAAATTCAAGTATTTATTCACACCATTGTCATCATGGCTAACGTTTATTAAATTTCAGTATTCTATCGAAACAGCATATCAGCGTTTGATAAAAAGAATGTTAAAGAAAATTTCTCCTTCTCAAATGCCACCCGGAACGAGAATAAATGTTTTCACCCACTATCAATGACAAAGAAACCAAATTGTTATCATTTCTATGCGAACATAACATCTTATTTCACTATGTACCTTAGCAAATTGATTTATTCTTGTTAGATCTTAGACAGAGTGTTCTCTTACTTTATATACCGACGCATATCAAACGGGAAGCTAACGCCAGTGTCTCTAGTTTAGTTAGCGGTCTCACATGCGTCCACCCAATCGTTGTATACATCGACCGGCTCCGAGAGGAAATTGATGGCCGTTTGGTACTCCTCCAAACAAACGCGACATAATATCTTGGCTGAATTTTTAGGTTTATCCATTTTTACCTCGCAGGATTTTTCGTGATTGCAGAATGGGCAGTTAAATTGCTGGTCTAGCGGCTCAATGTTCTTGCGCTTTGGTGGTGGCTTCCTTTTCGATTTTCTGCGTCCCATCGTTTAGCTAGCTGGGCAGAACAGTTAGTAACCAATGTAAAGAGGTGGATGAGAATCGTAGCGCTAGTTTTATCAAACATATCGACAAATTACTATGATTTAACACTTACCAATTTAACGCTAAAGATTGGCAAACTTTGTTTACAGTCGCTTCAAACACAACGCTAAAGTGTTTTCGCCTTTTTTCGAGGAACTGTCAGCCGTTCTGATACCGTGTAGTTTACATCTAAGGGTTGAACACTTCGTCGCCAAAAGTCACTTATCGTAATTTTCGATGTGTAATTTTTATATAATCTTGTACTGCAACCATTCAAGTAAAATTAAGTTAACTATGTTCTCAAGCAGGCAAAAATCCTATTCGGTCCCCTTTTCAAATCATTTTAATACATTCTTAATACATGCAAATATAACGTTAGACAAATAAACGATAAGTTCCTTCTAGATTCATAACATAAACATGATTTCCATAATCCGGACTAGTTTAATCAACAAACAATTCGGTTTATTAAGTAAATTAAACCTTCCAGCAGCAACTATGGCTACAATATCAGCAAATCCTATTGAAACAGCAATTCGCATAGGACTTACGAAAGAACTTACTCCCGTGCACCTGGAAGTCGTCAATGAGTCCTACATGCATAACGTCCCGAAAGGATCGGAAACACACTTCAAAGTTCTAGTTGTTTCGCAACAGTTTGAAGGCTTACCCCTAATAAAGGTTTGTGCATAGCTTCATTATGGTTCATACTTGATTAATTATTCAATTTTTATTCATAATTACAGCGCCATCGTTTGGTGAATGACATTGTAAAAAGCCAGTTGGCTGGTGATTTCGTCCATGCACTTTCGATTGTCGCTAAAACTCCTCAGCAGTGGAACGAAGCATACAAGCTTGACCCAAGTCCAAGTTGTAAAGGAGGATTTGGTAAATAAACTGTAACTTACAACTTAGAAGCTCTTATATCTTCAGTTTGGTCTTATATTTTCGTGTTACTAATTAAATATACGAGGGTTTCAATGCAATGTTACAAAGCGATTTTTGTAGCATCGGGAGCGTTTATTGAGTTAATATTTTTCAAAATTATATACTGTACGTATCGAGTCGCAGTTTCCCATCGTTTTCCGTAAAATACATCATATCTGCCATGGTTTGCTCACATATCATCTCTTCCACACGCTCGTTCATCTGCAATTCAACATATTAGTTATGTTAAAATGTATAAAAACACGAATAATTAGATCAACATTTACCGCATGAGCATTGTACTCCTTCAACACTTCCGGATACTTAAAGTTGGGCCCAAAGTTAACGCTGATTGTTACGTTCTTATGTAACGATATTGCTGGATAGTATGCGCCTTTGTAAATGTCGACAAATGCCTCTCCTTGGCAAGCACCGTTCTTGAAAAAATGAATCTTGCTTCCTGGTTGAATTTTTAAAGATTTTAGCGTCTCATTGACGCGATCCTTATCCTCGTAGTATAGATGACTTTTGAATTTCACCAAAGGTCGATCTTTAAAAGTATTTGAGGCGTGATTCACCTGATTCTCGGTCGGAAGCGTGATGAGAAAGCCCAACGTGTCCCCTTCAGCATATCCTGTGCTAAAGTGTTTACCATGTGATTCGTGAAACTTGGTGCCCTTACGTGATCGCCACGAGTATCCAAACTTATCATATCCCAGCGGTGCCTGCAGATTGGCGTACTCCTGACCCCATCCCAAGCGGCACGCGGAACCATCTGGCATATCTTCTACAGTAGCCTCCCAATACCAGCATCCTTTAGTAACATCTGTAAATTAACACAAACAGACATCATGTGTCAAATAACACTTTTTATGAAAGCCATACTAGCAACAACACTTCAACTCACAATGAGAAGCCCGGGCCATGCAATAACCTTTCTCGCCCGTTACCGATAATCGATCCTCGGATACCTTCAGCTGAGGGGCGCGATCATGTAACGCAATAAGGACCGCGTTTGGCGACAGCACGCGATACAACCAGCCAGGAATCGGTTTTCCAGCCCAGTCAGCACTCTCATCAAACTCCTGGCGGAATGGTGCATGCGGATCTGGTTCGGCCAGTATGTACCTGTACCCGTCCTTGTTGAACGGATGTTCGAGCGGATATCCGTGGGCCGGCAACTTCACCAGCGCCCCAACGTCCGTTCCGAGTCGGCTCTTCTTTCCCAGCGCACCACTCTGTTCACTATTCGGGAGCTTTCGCTTTTGCTGTCTGCTTTTGGAGAAATTTTGGGTAGCTAAAGGACAGCATAGAAAACGAAAATGTACGATATCATAGTGGATATTTTCTCCAACGCAACGTCGACATCTGCATACTTTCTTCCATGGTGTTGATGTGAAGTAAGGTGTAACGTGAATGCACTTGATGGTTCAATGCCAAAAATTGGTTAAAGCAGAGGCACAATAGTGAAGCAATGTAACAATTTTAACGAGAAATATCACATTCTCACTACATCGTGAAATTTTGATGTATTAATTTTATTTGCTTATCTTCCCCCACCAATGCGGTCACTTTTTACGACTCAACTAATACGTGTAACTGACGTTAGTTTGTTGTTCTACCGTCTCGCTCTAACGTTTCAAGCGGCATTACTTCTCTTTCTCAATCACAACATGAGAAAAGCTTGTACTGTAAACAATCTATGTCATTTTTAACAGCTAAAATCGTGAAAAGGACTACAATATTTTAATGTTGAATGAAATTGTGCGGAAAAATAACAGCACGATCGTAAGGTATCTAACCACATAAGTTTTAATGTATTGATATTTGCAATTGTTATTTTTTCACTAAAATTAGATAACAAACCACTTTTCCATAAAGTTTTTGTTAACTTACCCAGCGTTGTAGCTTCATCGTACGTCGGTTTAATTTGTGTTAAATCCGTATTCGCCAGTCCATACATCTGGCCCTGTTCATTACTTTCCTCATACGAGAACAGCGTATTTATGTCCTTAATAAGGGACCTCTGGACGGTAGCATACCATGATTGAGTTGATCGGCGGGCCATGGTGGTCATTGCCTCCCAATAGTGGTCCATGTACGGTATAATATCCTTATCCTTGCTGAACATTAGCCTAGCTTTACCCTCCTTGCTGGCCGTCTGCTGTAGATTCGCCAGTGCCGTTATACACATCTGCGGTATCGAGGCTTGCACTTTCCGGAAACTTTCCAACCCCGTAACAGAACAATTTTTGCACACAAACATGTAGTTCATCATAAAGGGAACGAGGCGGCCAAGCTGAAACCCGATACAGGATTCGTGAAACCATCGACTACAAGTAGCACATAGTAGTTCTACAATGTTGAGATTTCTTTCCTTTCCACTGCAAGAGAAAGTACGAAAGCAGGTCTGAGCTCTCATCTATTATTCTAAACAAGGGCCAAATATGCCACTTACCAATAACAGTTGTATTTTTCGTCCCCTGCAGGAGACCTTTTGATCTCCGCTTTCATCTCGATGGTGTCCATTTTCAATGGTTGCTCCTCACAATAACACTGGGGCACGTATTGAATTTAAGTACTGAAAATATTCTGTGCACGTTTGTTAGCACATTTGCATTGTTTTAAGTAAATTTCATTCATAAATTATGAAATTTGGACGACGACTCATTCGTACATTTAACATGAAAAGCAAGCTTGATGTTTGTTTCATGCAAAACTCTGGCGGCATCAGAAAAGTTTGACAGATAATCGGTATGCTGCACGAGGTTCTTACAGCGTGTGGAATGTGAAAATCAAAATAAAACAATGACTGACATTTTTGCTGCCTAATTATACAAAGCACAAAATATCATTTAATAACGTGTTGTAATCTTCGAAACTTCTGTTAATAAAGCATATTAGTTGGTAAGTTTTATAAAACATTGTTATCGGTTCGCAGTTTTAGCTTTTTCGATACCGTATGCTTCGTTCTGCTCAGCTCATATCAGCTGTTTTAGCGTTCTTCATAAACAAATTGATAGCAAGAGCTGTTATCAACGTAATTCTTTTATGCCGGTATTGTATTGCTTTCGTAGTTCTCAACGATGTCGACGTAGGAATACTGTGGTACGCTCTCAGAAATCATTTTAACATACCACCATGACTGCAATACTTGGTGCCGGAATCAGCGGTCTGGCAGCGGGACATTATTTGCTGAGGAAAGCACCCTCTCTACCTATTACAATATATGAAGCAACGGATCGTATTGGTGGCTGGATTCGAACGGATCGTTTCCTCGATAATGGGTACGTATTCGAAGCAGGACCACGCACAATTCGTCCGAAAGGACCAGCAGCAAGCAACACGCTGGAATTGATCGAGGATCTTGGACTTGCCGATCAGGTGTACTCAATCAGCTCAAATCACACTGCCGCACGTAATCGCATGATCTACGCTAAGGGACAACTGAACTTATTGCCAAATTCACTTGGTGGAATATTGAAAACGGTTCCACCGTTTACAAAACCCCTGTATTTTGCTGCCTTCCGTGATCTTCTCGCGGGTAGATCGAAAAAGGCACTACAAGATGAATCAATGTACTCCTTTGTTGAACGACGGTTTGGTAAGGAAATCGCGGACTACGCAGTCAGTGCAATGTTATGTGGAATCTGCGCTGGCGATGCGAAACAGATAAGCGTTAAATTTTTGATGAAGGATCTGTTTGAGCGCGAACAGCAACACGGAGGTGTAATAAAGGGGCTACTTAAGGAGGCCATGCAAAATCGGAAGAAAAAAAGTCTTACCGCTCAAAACAAAAAACCTACTCAGATGGCAAAACTGGCGGAAAGGGCAAAGGCGGAAAACTGGAGCATTTATTCGATACGTGGCGGTTTACAAACACTTCCCGAAACGTTGACCAATGACCTACAGGCGAAAGGTGTAACTATCGTCACGGGAACCAAGTTCGAAGAATTAACGTTTGAAGGAGATCAAATTGCACTGCGCGTCGATGGCCAGGAGCAGCTGCTGCAGCATCTAGTTAGCAGCATTCCAAGCTATAAACTGGCCAGGCATGTAAAAATGCAGCATCCACAGTTGGCTTCCTCACTGGCCTCCATTCCGTTTGTGGATGTGTGCGTAATAAACCTGCAATACCGTAGAGCCGATCTCTTAAAACAGGACGGATTTGGATTTTTGGTTCCTCCGATCGAGAATCTGCCCATACTGGGTGTTATATTTGACAGCTGTTGCTTCGACATGGACGACAATACGGTATTAACTGTGATGATGGGGGGTGCCTGGTTCGAGAAATGGTTCGGGAAGGATCCCTCCGATGAACAGTTGCTGGACGTTGCGCTAAAAAACGTGCAAAAGATTCTACACATCGACCAGCAGCCCGACAGTTACAAGGTAAATTTGTTGCGTAAATGCATTCCCCAGTATACCGTTGGGCATCAGCAGCGGGTGAAGGCAATACGAGACTACATCGAGCAGCATCGTCTTCCGATCGTGCTGTGCGGTGCTTCGTATGACGGGGTTGGAGTGAACGACGTTATTCTATCGGCCAGAACGAATGTGGATAAAATGGAGCTAAATTAGAAAAAAATCTATTAGGATCTTGTGCAAAAAAGTTTTTTTTAGTACATTGCCATTTGTTATATTCAACAAAGTCACGTTAAATATATGCGTAAATGGAATGGTTGTACGAATTTGAAAGACATTTTACGTACTAAAGATTTTGTTCGTTGTCGAATTTATTCTATCATCCGAAATTGCTTTCTGGCTTCCCTAAAGACCAAAAAGCATATTATTGCGTTAAAGTTACATACGAGTACGTCAATAATAGAAGGCAGGAAAAGGAAAATGTTTACAACTTCGTATGAAAACCGAACTAGCGAGAAGAAAATAATAATTCTCCTAGATCGATCGTATCGAACCGATCATAAACAACGTGTAGCTCGAGCCGAATTCATCTACCAATGGCATTGACGCACCCGCTGTACCAAATACGGATCCGCGAGGAAAGCAATAAACAACATAAAGATTTTCATTTTCTTTTCATTTGCACGCCAAATCGCTCGATGGCAGCGCGCTGCTTGCGTATAGCGTGCCCCTGTAAAGAACTGGTCCATAAGACGGGCGGCCTAGCAGGTGGGTAGAAAGCGAGTACCATAGTTCGCTTCATACGGTTTGAGGACAATTTGGGCATGGTTAGAAACGCGTACGCTGGCGTTTATGATAAACGACGTGACGAATGATCCATCGCCAGCGTAGGGCGGCGCATTAGTGTAAGAGCCGCGATGGAAAATCGGTTCATAAGCGTCAATATTAGCCTTCGGAACAGCGGGGGTGTGCAATTGGGGTGGTCGGGACGAGCAGTGAAAAGATGGCGTGAAAGAAAAAGTAAGTGAAATGTCCGATACGTGAGTAAATGCAATCACATATTCATGTCATGCCCGTCGTCAGCTGAGCTTTGGTTGCTATGCGTTCGGACTTACTAGGGCCGCTAACGGAAACGAAGAAAAACAACCGTGTGGCTCCACAACGGAAACCATGCCGACGAGTTTGGCATGCGCTGCACAAACGTACTTGGCAGTGACGTACGCATCAAATTCAGATCTATTCACTATTGCTGTGGATAAGGTAATGCTATCATTGGGGTATCAATGACATTGCTTCGAATCTTTACTGTACTGTTCGCCCTATTCTGCCACATTTCATTACATTGTTTTCTACAACTTTTAGTCTATTTGTTTTTTTAGTTACCTTAAATATCACATCTTTTGGCGCATGGTTTCATCTGATAACATATTTGTATTCGACTTTTCTCCATAACTACAGCGGCATCGAGAGCCTGGCACATTTCAACTGGAACTAATTGTTTTGATGTTGATTTCGGTTACTCACCATTAGGGCCGTTGGGGATTCAAGTAGCTGTAGCACTTTGTTGTTATTGTTTCTGCTTGCCTGATCGTCTCTCTGGAAAACATCATCGACGCGAGCGCGGCCGCCTACGATCAGACGAGTGATCGTAAGTACGTTTACGTCTTGCTTATCTTACCCCGATACCGAAGCAACAAGGCGTGCCGCAGTTGTGGGAGATGTTACAAGAAAAAGCAAAAGTGTGTATGCGATTTTTTTGCATCTTCCAAAACATCAAACACCAAAATCAGACATGCAGAGCCTGTTAAACACCGCCATTGAAAGTGAAAATAGATTTGCATACCTAGACGTGTACGTGGCAAGGGTTGGCGCGGTAGTTGGTAGCTGCGGAGACTGTTCCGTTTACACCGTCACGCTTCCGAGATAATCTACCTAAAGTATTTATTTTACATTTGTGATGCCTGTCTTGATGATTATGAAATTCATTTCTATGTGAATATGAAATATTCAAACGTATGAACGTGACGTATTGATCAGAGGCAGTTTCTGGAAATCAATTTCTGTAGCAGTATAAAACGGTCCGATG
>JXXA01006558.1:0-16123 GCA_000956255.1 Anopheles punctulatus
AAAAGAGTCTAAGAAGATGCGATTTCAATTTTGTGTTTGAGCTTACGTTTTATTGCCTCAAACATTGCCATTTTAACTTTCTAATCCCCTTTTTTAATCTCAGAACATTTTTTCTCTTTCTTTCTCCCTCTCTCTCAACGTCGTTTGAATTGAAAATCCGGAAACAAGCTTAAAGGACGCCCAAGCTGTTATTGTATAGTTATGATGCAAAATCATAACTTAATGAACAATGCATAACATTCAGAAATTGGTATTTACGCACTATCTTCTCCGTCGTACGCTTTCGTCCTGGTTCTGTTTTCCCCATCACGCAAAAGGATTTTTGTTGATCTAGTAGAGAGAAAGAGAAAGAGTCAGAGAGAGAGAAAGAGAAAGAGTCAGTGAGAGAGAAAAAGAAAGAGTCAGAGAGTTAGAATCCGTTTAAAGAAAAAGGGCATAATTCATTTATTCTGCATTTGCATCATTTAATTCCTAAGTGTATTAGACGGTTTGTTTTTTTACTACTTCGACCTTGCCCTGGGCTAGTAGCAGTGGGACGATGCGTTTTTTTCTTTTCTGTAATGAAATTAGTCATGTCAGTTCCTTCTCTAGATCGTCGAGGTGGTTGAAGTGTCCCTAGCTTTTGGATTTTAATATGTTCCTCTTTAACAACACATATTACACAAGCAACAATGTAAGCCTTCCTTTCAATATTTTTCTTCTATTTTTAGTTTTCTTTGTTGGAAGCAGGCTAAATCCCAGTGAATATTCCAGTTACTATGTTTCCTTTCCGTATAGTGATTTTATGCGTTTAATCTTCTCGTCACCCTTACAAACTTACTCATACAGAAAAACAAATTTCTCACGATTATGAACCGCGCTGCATGATAGCGCATGGTGGTAGAATCATGTGAAGTCATTACAAAAGAGAGTGATCGACGAGCAAAATTATATGAAAAAACATAAACATAACGCAAATCCATACAAATGGCACTCTCAAAGAAACGAGAAGAGAAGGACACAGAGCGTGTTAGAAGGGAAATGTTTTGTCCTTTAGTAGAAGATAAGATTCGATAAAGTAAATAAGCAGAAATAAAGATACTAAAACAAACTAAAAATTAACCAAAAAAGTATGTGTTTATTTAATATTCCAATGTCGATCTGTTTGGATTCTGGTATCTCCTTGTATCGATTGTACATCTAATTATGATCATGATCATGTCAATGCGATTGTTGTACCTCTGAATGAATTTATCAATATACAAATAGGGGTATGATGTATAATATTATCTTTTATGAAACGCTAATTATGTTAGCATGATGCTGGAGCTGGTACTAAAGACCAGGAAGGCAACAGTTTATCTCACAAATTTTTGGCGTGGTCTTGTTCTTGGAAGAATGTGAAGTTTTTATTTTCTGATGTAATATTCTTCAACAATAATGAAATAAATACTCATCAAACCATAGTTTAGTAACATCACATAGGCAAAATCTAATTATTTGAAATGCAAAAACGTACCTCGATTATTAACTGAAAAGCGTCGATATGACAAAATTGCGAACAATCCGATTTGTTTTGAAAATAGTGCTGTTAACAGTTTTAATAAGCAAAGCATTAGCTTGTAAGATTAGCGCAAGAATGAATGCTGTAAATGTTATTCATAACATGCTATAGCAATCTGTACCAACGAATCTACAACCTTATGCTATCGGAGATTATCGTGGGATTATATAATAACTATTTTTTCAGTTTTTTTTTCAGAAAAATAATAGATTGTAAGACACATATCAAAACGGTGAAAGTCACCGAGTCTTTCGGTTAATTTCGGGAATATAATGTTGGTTTAAAAAATGAATACACGAGCGGTGTATTAACTTTTGCTTTGTTTATTGCTGTTTTCTTTCCCTTTTGCGGCAATGTTTTTATTTTGTCGTCAACTTGTACCACCGAATCCCATATTATAGCGAGGGCCGAGTGGAGTGAACGCAAATACGAAGAAAATTAACCTCATTTTCTGACCTTTTGTTCCCCCCCCACACACACACACACACACACATACATGCAAAAACTACACACGCATTCTACCGCATCACATGCCGAAGAGATTCGTTACCCTTCTACTGTTAGTTTTTATTTTTATATCTTTTATATCGCTCTGTTTGATTGGTGTACGTGTGTGTGCGGATGGTGGGTGGCGTTCCCTACATTCGTTCGCTACGCTCGCCCACCAATATTACCTATGTTTTGTCTCATATCCCTGTAAACGTAGCATGACTCTAAATTCTAATAAGCTGGCGTTTGAACAAATCCAGCCTTGCCTAGTACAAAGTTTGCTGGAGCCTACCGCGAGAGAGAAGCTTAAATAGAAAAAAAACTCATTTCATCCGTGAGCAAAATTGAATTCATTGTCGAACATCTACAAGAAGTTGGATAAAAGTTGTTTTTGTGCGACACGGACACGGCATTATGCTATTTTTTCCGTGAGCAAACACAAAATAAAACAAGAAACGTGAGTGGTAAAGCGGGGTTACAGAATGCTTTTTATCCGTGCGTCAGTGGCGATGCATCGTCGACATTCGACGATGATGCCGGCGGATCACACCCGTCGGCTGCTTTGGTGCGCTTCTGATCGTCACTGTCCTCGTCCGAGTAGTCCTCGTCGTGTGTGTGCGTGACCGAGCGGGGTGTTTCGGGTCGCGTGTGGGGCACCGATACGCTTAGCTCGGATCCTGTGGCGGACAGGCGCGACGAAGACTGTGAGTTGCCAAGCAGCAGCTGAAACGGTGCAGAAATTTGTTAGCAAATGGTTAATTCATTATAGCTTTGCAACTTTTAATCTGTGTACGATATTCAAAGTTTCAATTTCATCCAATATGTGATGTTGGCTTGAATGTAATGAATGAAAAAATACATTAAATGTAGCTATTTAAATGCTTGTGATTTCATGGCATCAGCCATCAGTCATGGTAGGAATGTAATCAACTTGAAAATAAAAAAAAATGATTGTCCTGAGATGAAATGCAACAAAACATGTATAAGAAAACCAATATCTAGGAATAAAAGATGAGTTGTGCATCTTTTTATGGAGAACTAAGGAATATTTTTAACTCACAAAATGTGCCTTAGTTTTTCACAAAAAAATATGTTTTGATCCATTTACGACAATTTGTATGACCGAAAGATGCTAGATAGTAATTATTCTAGCAGCTTTTTTTGCGACCAGTAGAAAATCAATATAAAAGAATAAGCTGAGCAAGTTGTGCCATAAGATCTATTCTTAGCTTAATTTTAGCTTTCTGGAGTTCCTTTAGTACCCTAGTGCGGTCGACACTTACCCGTCCAATCTCTTTCGACTCATCACCAACAGCGCCATTGCCTCCGTGTGCTCCCGCTTCACGCACGCCCGTATCCACAGTGCCATCCTCTCGCTCCTCGTCGTCCTCTAGCTTCTGGTCCGTGATTGGACGCGGTGGCCGAGTTCGCTGGATCATCGGTGCGTCCAGCGTGAAGCGTTGCTCGTGTGCCACGGTTGACTCATGCGGCAACAACATCGACGGTGCTCGGAACATATACGAGAACGGGTAGTACATCAGATTAAGGATGGTGGCTGCGTATAAGTCCGCGTAGCGCACGACCTGTCCCGCGAAGAAAGTCTGCCGGGAGCCGGACCTAAACAGCGACCCCATCATACCGTACGCAAGGTCCATCTTGTGCGTCACGTCCCGTATCGCGGTACGTACCGACCGTATGTCCGGCTTCTCCTTCGCGCTCGAGTCTAGATTTTTGTACAGATCGCCTAGCCGTACGTCCAGGTTTTGCAGCTTCGCGAACAGCTGACACTTGTCCGTCCAGACGTGCAGCTCCTGCACCAGCTCCGGCACGATCAGGAACGTACGCCACCCGCGGATCTTCTTGCTCTTCAGGATATCGCCGAAAATGTGATCGCCAATGTACAGCACGTCCTTGCCTTTTGCTCCAATCAACTTCGTGAAGACGTCGCACGAACCGCCCGAGTATACCTGATTTGCCTGCAGCGGGCCCATATGCGTGCCGACCTTCAGTGCTCCAGTGCTCGTATCCACCTGGCGCAGAATCGTACCCTCGCCGAAGAACAGCGGTTTCCGTGCGTCCACCACGATCGTGTCGAAGTACGTCTTCCAGTTGCGGTGTGGTTCCTCCGGCTTACCGCCGTGCGGGAAGTCGAACAGGAACGTCATGATACGGTCAGTAAACATGTAGTCGCTGTTCGTGAGCAGAAACAGCTTCGCGCCAGACTCCCGGATGCGGGACAACACCATCGGCAACCGATCATCTTTCTTCACGTACTCATCTAGGTTCTGTGCGAGAGGAGGAAAAAGGTGGTAGTGATGAACACGGCACGATCCTCCCAAGACACACGTGGTAACCTACCTCGAGCGTTTTCTTCTTCAGATCACCATAGATGTGCACCCAGTCCACCGCACCGCGTACGTCCTGGAAGATCGACTTGAACGACATGAACAACTCGCCGTACTTTACACCAGTACGGTCGACCTGCTCCGCGTACTGCGGCGAGTGCGTAAAGAAGTCTACCAGACAGGCGAGCAGGTACGTCTCCGGCAGGTTAAACAGCGTGTTCAGCACGTAAACGCGGCTCTCATCCAGCTGCAGGAACTTGTTCGGGTACAGCTCGTACACCTGGTGGCTGCAAGGAGCAAGTACGCGACGGTTAGAAATAGCCACCACAATGGAACACTTACTGTCTCGATCGAGGAACACTTACTGCTTAAGGAACTCGAAGCCGTGCACGCACACGAGGATGTTGCCGTACGCGTCCACCTTCAGCAGGTTGCCGTACAGCGAGTCGAACCAGAGTCCACGCACCGGAAACGATGGATCATACTCGAACTGCCGTATCTCGTCCGGATAGCCGAGGCTGACCAGGCGCTCCTTCACCAGATCGAACCCGAGCTGTTCGTACTGGGGCGATTTGTACTCCGCGATCGTGTAGTCCATATCGAAGCCGTAGAACTTGATGTTCTCGAGATGCATCGAGCGGTTGACGAAGATTCTGCGGAAGAACGAACAAAACCCGAAATTTGTAATAGACGTATCCAGGCACCGGTGGTGGGGTTTGCAACATTCGCCGAGAGGGACGAATTTTGGAGGACGCTTGATTGATGGCTACAAATTGGCCACACATTGGCTGCCCAATTTGTCGTTGCCCTAATGATGACGGGACAATGGTGGCCACGTGTACGTTTCTACGCGTCGATTGGATTAATGGCCGACCGGAGCTGGTTTATCTCCATGGTTGCCAAGTCCGCCTCTGTCCCCCGTTTACTTACTTCGCGCGTTGACGAAACGAACTAGCGCTCGTGTTGTTACCAACAAGCGCCGAATGGTTGCAAAGGTCATCCTCGGAGCTGGACGACGAAGAACTCCTCTCTAAGCCGCCGACGGTAACCATCTTTCGTCTGTGGCTTGGAGTCTGGAATGGAACAACTCCGCACTTCCAACCACCTGTGCGAGCAACCGTGACCGACTAGCTCGCCTGTACTGCTCGTACGAATTTGAAACCGTGCACCATACCCAACCACAGCAACGCGCTAACCCTTAGAGCGGCGGCGTGGGAAACATTCGTATGTTAAGCGTTGGATACCGTGCCGCACGGGCGCGGCCGGCAAGCTTCAAGCAAATCAACGCGGATTTCAATGAATTAGGATAAATTATGACACCGGTCATGATTACATTTTCCAACATTTGGACACATAGCGGGGTGACCCTTCGAGGCCAATCCACACTAGTGAGGGATTAGCAGCTGGATGAAAGTGTCAACTGTTCATCGAATGATTCACGCGTGCGAATTTCATGCGGATATTTGAGCGGTGTTTTCGGTCGTTTTCGTCCATGTTTTTGGGAGGCATCCAACCAAAAGTGAGCTGGATGCGAGAGGGCGCGCAACGAAACCTCATGAGTACACACGCCGCATGTTTGTCGCCCGTACGAACGCTGGGCAACCACATTTTGGAATTATAAACGTTCCAAGGGTAATTGAATCGCCTCGTTTGGATTAGTTTCTTTTTTTCCTTCTTCTTATGCATCAGGGAGTTCTTGAAATAGCTCAAACGGTCGCCCCCGGTTGCTCGAGAGGAAACGCCTGTTGATTCGCTTCGGTGCATTTGCTGCAATCGATTTTTTCCTCTGTAAATATCGGCGTTTGTCAGCATATCGCGTGCCAGAAATTTTTCGCGAGAAGGTTTTTTGATAATACTAGTCTAATAATACACGATTTAAGCAGCAAGATAGCGCGCGGTGGCAATGCAGTGTACGTGCGAAATACCAGTCCATTATTTTTAGTCCTTAGAACCACACCCGAGTGGTCAGAGATTCGGATGATTGATCGCAAATGGTGTAATGAGCGGAGCCATCGTTAGCGTCTTGATGCCAAATTGATAGGCAAACAGCGTTGATCGCCGGTAGAACGATGCTACGGAAGTTGTTCTGGTTTGGATTGGGATCATGCTGGGAGCGATGGGATCGACAGAAAGTTCGTGCAAGTGAGAGATCCAGAGAACGCTTCAATCTCAAAGATAATATCCCATTCCTGCAGCACTGCAGATGGTTTGTTAGGTTTAAAGATTTTTACTTTACTAGTTTTCTTGCAGGTAATATTTATGGGTCAAAAATAAGAACATCTCTCAACAAAGTGTTAAAAAAATAGCCATTAGCCATCAACCATCAACCATCATCAACACGTCATAACTGTACGTATGTGGGGCCTAACTCTCCTTCCCTTCACATCGCACATCCTTATGAAACAGTTTACTCCGAAGTTGTGGGTCGTGAAGAGCTGTATGGAATTAAAAAGTGCACATAATGTGAACTGGAGTCTAGCCTTCATTTCATGGCCTGTCAAAAATATCAGTTTCTTAACAAGATTTAGATTTAGTCTCGCTTTGCCAATTAGCACAGTAACCATTGCGAGAGTCCAGCCAAAGCGCTGCGTCTTGCTCGATCACAACAGAATCTGCCTCTTATCGGATGTCCTGTTTGTTGACGTTATTAAGCCATTCTCTCTAAATGCCACCGCACTGAGGTTAAAGAAAAACGTTTACAATGTTGGAATGACGACGCCGGTATAGTCATGACGCGACATGGCGTACTGCGTAACCAAACCAGCGTGCTGATGAGAGCCTCCTGAAGTTTTGATTGCCCGGTGCCAATGCTCACATAATCTGTACCGAACCCTGTTGCAAAGGCATAGTGGAACATAGTTTATAATGGGGCATGGGGATCCTCGAGGGCAATAACAAGAGCCAAAACACTCATTATGAAGAAGATGGGGAGCAGAGATGTTATGTTTAGTGTGCCACGTTTGTTTTGCTTTCCCGTCCGACAACCACCGCCGAGGCCATACGTTGCATACGACAACAACAAACAATACGTCAAACATGCAGTAGCAACAAGCAAAGGGTGGCTTATAGTAAGACTGAGCAGATCACTGCGCTGATCGGTTCCTGGCCCCAAAACGAAGCATTGGTGCAAACCGATGCTACCGGATCTCGGAGACAACGTTTTTTTTCCCTGCCGAGTTAACGCGCAATTCAGCAAATTTCTAAACGGATCAACATCAACGCCTGTAACTGCGATGCACGGCCTATGATAAGGGGTTGGTTACCCCTGGGGCGAACCGCTCGGGAGGGTCATGATCAGGTCAGGCGTACGCTTTTCCCCCAGCAGCACTCGGCCAAGATCTTAATCCATTTCGCAAAACGAGGTAACTGCTGCTGATTAAGCCCAGGACCTAGACCTAAAAGCGAAAGGCAGTGGAGATAGCAGGAGCCTCTGGCTCCGGCAAGGGTTGCTTGCTACGAGTTGAGTTGCTACTATTCGACGGAATGGAAAGGAAATGCTTCACACAAGTGTTGTGTTTCGCAGCGTTTTTCTACGCCCGACAACAACACCGCCATTGAGTGGGACAACACAATCGCATTCCGACGCAATCGGGCGACGAGTTTGATAGACCAAACCCCAGCGCGGTTGTCAAAAAAAAAAAGAAAAAAAACCAAACATCACCAACGCCAAGCTCTTCGCAGGGTCATTTGCATATAGAGTGAGTGAGATTCACACCCGTGGCGGCACGTGAAGGACTCTTGCATCCGAAATCGGTTGATTGCTACTGCACGTGTATAGCTGCAGTGTTGGGTAAACCCGTTTGGGTTGTTTGGCTTTCGCTTTCAAATTCATGTCCCACTCTCCGCCATCCCTTAAACTACACGGCTAGCTTCAATGAAATGGTTGAAAATTTAGGTCCGACTATCATGGCGGAGCTTCTCCGACGCAGTGGTTGTCGTCGTTAGAGCAAGCCGGTCGCTTTAATTGTTGGAGTTCACAGAGGGTTAACAGCCAAAGTACGACAGTCGCTAATCGCCGAGCGCACTGCTGAAAAGATTCGGGCAACGTTTCTGGAGGCGGCCACCCCGTATCGCTAGTGCGTGCAGAGAAGGCCAAGCGGCCAAGGTTAATGATAGAGCGAGCAGTGGAGTGTACAAAGTCGCGTCCACCGGGCCCTTTCTGTGCCAACGTACCTGTGACTAATCTCACGCTTGTAGCCGTACGCAGGCCGTTGCTCGGTGTCACTTCCGGTCGTGCGCGATTGATTGCTGAGAGTGCGGGTACGGTTAGCGTCGGTGGATCGTGAACCCCCGGAATTAGCACGCTGGCGCAGTTCGGCGGCCGATGCCGGGACCAAATGGGGCAGCTTGGCCTCAAACTCATCCTGCGATATGTCCGGCATGATGGGCTACTAGTAGCACGATCCTGGAGGACGGTATTTTACCCAGGACAGACACACTCACTGACACGATTCGGTTTTCGTTGCCCTAGCGCAAACCACGCACTACGCACACCTTCACTCAAGTACGAGCTGGTCCTGAAGTACCTAAGTCACAAATAGCTAATTGTGACGATGACACACGCTTCGGCGATCGGGATCTGCTTAGCGGTCAGAGTGGGTATCACAAGAAGCGTCTGCTGCTGTCTTCGGTGACAGTTGAAACGTATCTGAGAGAGAGAGGGAGCCATGCACCAGCGCCAACTGTCGGTTGTTTTACTATGGAGGCAAGCTCAAGTTACGGCACGCTTCTACTGTGGACGGAGAGAAAGATTCCACCTCGCAGAGAGCAAGAGAGAGAGAAGCAGAGAGCGATAAGAGTGCACACACTGGCTCGGGAATGTGTTGTGTTGTTCCGTTTGGGGTACCGTCGATCAAGCAAGAGGGCAGGCGTGTAAGTAAGATTATCATCGTCCTACCCGCAATATCCCCCCCCTCCTCCCTCCCCTTCCTCTACTTCCGATCCTCATCTATCGAGATAAAGATCTTTACTGATTGATACCGCATGTTACAGTACGCCAAACGCAATTCCGGACACGTTCGAAATTTGTAATTGTCTACCTATAAATTGGTACATTTTTTTGTCAAATATACCTCATACTTTGCGAACTAAAAACACCGTCATGTAAAAGGAACAAGCATTTGCTAGATTAGCATTAAGAGCAATAAAAGCAAATCGACAGTTGAAGACTAATTTTAAAGTAAAAAAATGTCCAAAATTTGGTAGAAAGAGGAAACATCTGCTAGTGATTATTACAGCATACAGAAAAAAAAAACTAACAAATGTTCGGAGAAAATTGCTCATCACTTTACAAAAATTAGGCAAGAGAAAGGAGATTGTTTGGTAAAACTATTGCTGCCTGCCTTTTTACAATTCCTGTAGGTATTAAGAAACTGTTACAAGCCATACGTTGCATGTGCGCAAGTGTCAAAATAGCTAGACACTGTTTACATTGCAATGGGCTGCATGCTAGAACCCTTCCTTTCATATCTGGGGAAAATCGAAGCTGGGCAAAGCAGAAATGATAAGAAAAAAAAAATATTGCTATTCGTTCGTGATACACCAAAATCGCAACGCTAGATGCTCAATTTGTAAGCGTCCGGATTTGCGTTCGGAGCACTGTAAGTTACAGATTGCAAAAGCGCATAGCAAGTGTGAAGAGCGCACTAAGCTCCCACTAAAATGGCGTTGCGTGGAATGCGCAAAGCAGAGGCTGGAGCGAAAGTAGGCACACAGCACGCGCCTGTATATTGTGGTAAGCTGATACAGAGATGGTGCACGTAATCACGGCAGTTCCCCTAGCGACGACGACCACGACGACCACGACGCCAACGAAACCGTCTGTCCGTCTTGAATGCTGAGCGTCCGGAGCAGGCCGTAGGCGTAGGTGAAGGTAGTTGTGAATCACAACACCTGATAGCTTCGAGCAACAAGCAGCAGCTGCCTGCTCCATATGCGTTACCAGACCAGCTAACCTCGCTTTCCCTTGCAACGTTTGCACCGAGGTTTCTTCTTTCTTTCGAGGGCCAATTCCGGGCGATGGCGTCGCGCGGAGGGGGTTACGACGCGTTACAAGACGAGATATGGAGCGAGAGAGTAGAGAGAGGCAAAGAGGAAATACTACGATTCAGAATTTGATACACTTCTGATCTGTTCATGATGCAGAAATAAAAACAACGCATCCTCAGTTCAAACAGTTCCGAAGAAAACATTCCGGTGCGATAATTCACATCGGCAAATCTAACCGTTATCGACCAATCTAAGCTATTCGTGGTATCATGTGTCGACCAGTTTCATCAGTCCGCTTTCACTGAGACCTCCTTCCACCGTTTGACGGGTTTGACGTCATCTGAATGCGGCTCTGTGCAGTTTGTTATCAACCCAACACGTTATCTCGTCCGTAAATTTACATACGCACTGTTCTCCTCAGTCTTTCAAATGGGATAACCGCTCAAACGAGACTCATCAATGAGTCGTGGGACAAGTTATCTTCTAAGATAACATCAACTGGTGCCTGGTGTCGCGGATTTGATTAGTTTAAGAAGATTACGGTTACAGCAGATTTTCGATGCAAAGATTCCATTACGACACTGGTGATCAAATATTTTAATCCTTGTATGGCAAGTGCACCAATTATACACGAGTTTGAGCAACGTTTTCATTAAAACGCCACAAAACTTCTGAGACAATTTTTTTTTCATAAAGTTTTCATAAAGTTTTAATTTGAATTTGAATTTTAGATACCATTATGAATGACTCTATTCTACGCCTCTATTTGTTTAGGCTTTTAAACTCGTTTAGGCTTATACTAGCAAAACTGTGCTGAAAAGTAAATTTGCCGAAAGCAAAAATTTCTTTAAAATGTAGAAAACCAATTACAAAAGAAACAATAAATAAGTAAAAGAGCAAAATTGTGTGGGAAACATGACAACTTATTGCAAGACATTTTGATCTGACACTAACAGTGTGTCGATCATTTTGTTAGTGTCATTTACATTAGTGTACTAACATTATTTAAGCCGTGATAAGTAATTTGATGGCATAAACTGGAACTAAAATAATAATTCAATTAGTGGTTCTGGGTTCTCCTACCATCAATTGTTGTACCGGTTTTCAGCTTGATGAACAAAAATTTTATTTCTAAATTAACCTGAGCGTTTCTGGAGTGAGCAGTCGTTTTTTAAAACTTTTATTTAGGTGTTATCTTTTTATTTCTCGGCAGCAAAAATCAATGTTTTGAAAATAATAAGCAAAATATTAAATTATGGTATAACTACTTTTGATTGAAATTTATGTAGATTGCAAATTACGATCAGTTTTTCAACTGTTCGATTTTCTCCGCGATAACACAACAATTGGTGCACAAATCCCAAAAAAAAGTAACACTTGTTAAAAGCTCTTTTGCTTGTTTCTTGTTGTCATAACTTGATGACGTGTTTGGTTTCCCAGATTTTCCCAGAAGGTGATACGTGTGATTGGAAATAAACGAAAGCCGTTTGTCCCCCAATAACCCATTCCAAGAAAATCCTAATGCAATAACACAAAAAAAAACTGAAAACCTCAAAATAAGAAAAAAAAAACTTTTGGCATGAAAGATAAGTGTTTCTGATAAGCCACCATTAAATGATCGATACATGCTGTTGGCACGCCGTTTATCCTTATCTACAAATCTTGCATGGGAGGCTTGAGTCACCAGGGTGAAGGGGACTTCAACCATCTGTTTTGGTTCATTTTTAAACACATATTGACTACAACGGAGTGGCGAACGGAAGAGGGTTGGGGCAGACAGGCGATGAAAAAAAAAATAGCGCAATCAATAAATAGCCTGCATCCATGGCTCCCATGACCTTCCCAAACCACCTGCGTTGCTGTGGTGCAATTGGCTGCATGATGCACCAGCGAAAGACGAGAGGCGAACAAAGAGCGTGTCGTTTCGGACAAAGCGTTCAGAGTTGTTCGCAATCGCTCGAACACAATCGTACGAAAAATGACCAAACAAAACGAAATAAGTGTATTTCGTTGTGTGGAACTGGGGCACGCGACAGACAAACACACAGTGCGATTAATTTGATGCAGCAGAACCATTGAGCAGGACAATCCGAGATCGAAAATCTGTTTGACGAGGATTCTTGCCGGGTGGTGGTGTTACAGGGATAACGAATCCTTTTTTAAGGTCGCTTGGTACCAGGCGGTCAAGGCGCTGAAGTAGCGCGGTAAAGGCGGCTCAGTTGATAAGACTGACGTGGCACTGAAGGCGCTTTCACGACGAGTCTTGAAGCGCCAGCGATTGTGGTGAAATAAATACTAAACAATCGATGGAACGACAGTCGAAGGGTGCATCAGTAAAGGATATGTATGTGACGCTCATAATAGCCGTGTATTTACAAATTGTAAGCATAGCGTTAACTATAAAGACGATTATGACACTCCAAGAACGGCGTTAGGACAATAAAAAAAAAATTTTAGAATGTTATATTATGTTGGCATGTAATTTTGAATAAAATGATTAGATTGGTTTTGAAAATCTATAATCATAGCTTGCTTCAATTAATTTATTCAAATGAACTAAAATTGAACGCTGCGAACTGTTGTAACACATTTTCCTTCAGGAAATCATATAACGTTTGAAAGAAAATTTCCATTGCATTAGAGTTGTCAAACGCGATTCAAATTGAGAAACTAAACACGCATCATAATACAAAGTAGATGCATTACAGAATTCTACTCTACCGTTAGTGTCAAATAATACTACTTTAAGTTTAGGACCAGACTTGTTAAGGACGTTACTATGAGTTTGTAAACTATCATGTGCTGAACGGAAGGGAGTCGGAGGAAATCTACTGCTCTACAGTTAGTTTAGGACCCAACTTATCAAATTGACTACATATCACAGTTCTGTTATAGCTATATATAATCTGATCTTTTGTCTGAATTAACTTAGATAACTTATTTGTACATGTAATTAAACAATACATTAATTGAACATAAAAAAATACAGTTTTTATTCCCTCACGAATGCATATAAACTATTATATTTTTACTAAACTTTTCAAAACCTTTCATGAAACATGTCGAATATAGAACAGTAAACGAAGCATAACTGTATTTTCCATAATTTTAAAGCAGGGCGCAGCAAACCTCCAGAAGGAGTGGATTGTAAGATAATTGAAATTTATTCAATGATAAGAGTTAAACTATTTTTACGACATGCAAACATTACATAAACAGAAATTCTAACATCGTGTCAACACAAAAGAAACATCATAGATGCTAGATTACAATGTTGTTTTGAGGCTCAAACAATTGTAAATGCATTTGTTTCTAGATCCCCCAGGATAAAACTACGTACGAGAGCAAGTATATCCCAGAAAATATGGATGTTAAACAAGAAACATAATAATTTTCCGCTCACAACTTCACTCACCTGTGTTCTACTTTCCGGTAGTATTTCTTCACTTGGCTTCCCTCCCCTGGTCCGTTACCACCCTCACCACTCACGGGGTACGTCTGCGATGCTGGTTGATCCTCCATTTTTCGTTGTCAATTAAGTGTCCAGTTCTGCTATTTGTAAAGCGGATGCACGCGGTCCCTTTAATAAGCTGTGTATGTTGTGAGAGAAATAAAAATAAAACAAACAAGTTAAAGAAAGTGTACAGAGGTTACAGAGTGAGTAAGGAAAAGTGCATTGAGACGGCAAATATAAGTTATGCCATGCGGTGTTATGCGCGTTGCCTAGTTGCAGGCGCGCAATTTTCACCGTAACCTATTTCGCTATAACGTTGAGTACGGAAGCAATGCAATGGAGACCATGATTGAGAGTGAAGCCTTTTGAAGAAAATATAAAAAAACAACCTTTGTGGTGCCATGTATCAAGGCAATGGTTAAATCATTTCCGATCGGTGCTATTACTATCGAAGTGGGGGTGTCGATGATTACGACCAATGATGTTTGCGGTCACACCCTTCCAAATACGACGCCTCCAGAGATCGTTTCTGGTTTTCCTGAACGTGGGAAAGTTTTTTTTTCACCTTGGGAATCGTAATTGGTAGCAGAAGAGCGATGCGGTGCAGCACACTCCCACACATACAATAGAGTGATTGAACAATCAGCAAGAACGTTGTGCAATAAATTTTCCACCATGTTGGCAAATGCTGGAATGGTGCAAACAGACAACAACTTAGATATCATTCGTAAACGGCAACTACGGTTGTGATTGCATTCTGTTTTTCAAATCACATGCGATAAGTAGCAAATAAAAAACGAATGTAACAAGAATGCAATCGATAGCACAGTATGTGTGTACGACATCATTAGACGTCATGTACGCCTCTCATGTCTTTTATGGAAAGGGATACTACACTGCAGGAAGTAGGTATGAGTTTGAAAACTTCCGTAAGATAGTCAAGAATTAATTCAACTTTTGTTATTTATAAACATGTATAATTTGCCTGTCATTTATTTCCCCCACTTGTTTCCATCACACTAAGAGACAAAGAAGTGAAGTTGTTCACAAAAAATTACACGCGATAATTTGAAGAAAATAAAGAGTAAATAAAACAAATGGTAACATAAATTCAAAAACAACTCAGATAATCGAATGAATGAATGAATGAAGAATGAATAGGAAAGTTCTAGATGTTTTTAGTATTAGTTTTTCTTGGTTCATGTGTTGAAGCTTGCATAGAATTTAATTAATAAATTTTTAATTAATGAATTTTTAATTTAATTTAGTTTTAACAAAAATTTATCATTGTTTAACTGATTTAAATATCCCAATGTACGTGTGAGTCATATTATATGGTTTACTCCAGCTGCAGTGAATAATGTTTTAATTAAGGCTAAAATAGTTTCAAAAACCACACGGACCTTCTGCTTGAAACGCGCACATGGATTGGTCGGTAGGATAACGATGGTGTGAACAAGATAGTGTGGTCGCTTCACTCAGCAGGGGGGTTTACTAGCTCTTTCTGAGAACATTTCTACTGAATCAAGGTATTGGATAGTGCATTACCAGCGCCGGTACACCATCAGGTGAGAATACGTCTATTTCGAATTAAACTTGGGTGGTGAGGCAGCGAGGGTGAGCCAGCGTAGAACAAAGGACGCCAATGGGGCGTGGGTCACGGTAATCCTCGTTTCCTAGCTAACAGCTTATGAAGACTGCATTCATGTAATGGCAATTGGAAACCTACTCCAAAAGCCTTAGCAGCCACAAATCACCCAGCGCATTTTAGCTGTGTGCTTAATAACGCAACCAACTCACTGCGCCTCGTCGGTAGCCTAGGTGCTATAAAATTAATTGCAATAAACTTTTTTCGTTTCACAACTAACCATTAATTGGCGGATGTCGAGAAAGATGCCTATCAGGTCGATAATAAACAAAAGGTCTACATAAAATAGAACTCGAAACATCGCGCTCTTGCATCAGTATCATGTTGCGCCTAATTGTTTTATGACGTTTGGCTGAGAATGTGTTTACAAACAAATTGTTACTACCATCGTACAATACATGTACACGTTGCATAAAGCATTTAAATTTGGGTGTTTTTACACTTGAAACTATCCTTTTATGTTTGAATTACGTTTGTAATTTTTGTTGGGAGTGATAGTGTTCAACTATCGTCACTTTAACTACCATACCAATGATCAAGAGTAAACATTGTCCGACCGAATTATCTCAACCGTTCCCACGGCAAAGTTACAATTTAAACGGTATGCATCGGGGTGTATGTTAAACAGACTTCGAATAAAAAAAACTAGAGGACCG
>JXXA01006561.1:0-31091 GCA_000956255.1 Anopheles punctulatus
AAAATATGCTTTGAGACCTCTTTTACTCTATGTGAATTGCATCATGATAATGCACCTGTCCATAATCAACGAGACTGTTATTTTAAGGAAGCAATAATAACAATCTGAGCAATAAGTATGACAGCGGATTACAATTATTCACTAATAAACCTGTATGCTCTTTGTATCTTCAACGTTTCCCTTTTGTGTTTGCCTTTTGGTTGTTTTTAAAACACGAGAGACTCCGAAGTGGAGTGGAGAATAAATTTGGAGACATCGTTTGCAAATTAAAAGCCTTGGGAATATTTTTTCACTAAATAACGAGTTTATATGAAGATTAAAATTAAAAATCAAGTAACTCAGCAATAACTTGCTGTGATTCTTCGCATTCATTTTTTAAATGTTTTCAAATGCCAGCAAATATAATTTATAGATAATAAAATCGCTCTGCAAATTTAGAATCATTCATGAAAATTACAAACCTTACGAAGATTGTAAGTTACGTTAGAACCGTTTAGAGCAAATTCCAACAATGTACCATGTTCATTCAGAACAAACACATTTTTACTGCTACTACACACGAAAAGATCTATCTATCTTGTCTGCTCCTCATGCAGGCACCGTGGCGAACACTAGTTGATTGGTGTCAATTATTTGATTTAATTATTTCCTAATTGACCTTTTGTCAGAGCTGTACTGACTGAAGCGGTTTTATAGCGATCCATCTGCAGGAAATAAGTGACCACGCTAGTTTGCACTTGATTGAATTAAGTGGCCATTAGAATAAAGCAACCCATCGACGAGGGAGAGTTTTCATTCATATTTGTTCGAACAAGACTCGTAAGACGTAAGGAACCTACAATCCATTACTATGTCATTCGTTTTTTTTTCTTCATTCGAGGCAGTGTTAATGCAATACTCTCTTCTTTGGGAAGATGATGCTATACTTTCTTCATCATTCATTCAGTATCAGAAGACTCCAATTGAAAGTATAATTCTTCATTCAATTAAGATCGTAAGAAGCGCTTCTCCCCCACAAAAGCAAAAGTGGTGAATAACGCTTGTAGGGAGGGGATTGATGTACCGATAAAAAGACAAACCAGCTTACGGGTGATTAACACTTCTTATGACTTTCGTCCCCACTACGGTGAACCCTTATACTACGCGAATCATCACCACAATTAGTTCTTGTGGTCGGCATGGTCTTCAAAACATCACCAGCATACACACGTAGCCGACATGCTTTTAGGGAGTAGTTGTATGCGCTCACTGTAGGAAATATATGCCTGACCCACGCCGATGACGTTCCGTTGGTCAATTATAATTTACGAGATGTTACAATCACTATAATTAAATTTCTTGCACCGCGTAGTGTGCCATGGTGAAGGCAAATGATAAACACCCGATCGCGAACAAGTTTCGACGCGAATGATGAATGAGAATCAAGAATCGTACACCCTCGGAGCTGGATACGTGTAATAAATATCATGTCGGCAGACTCAACAGCGCATTACGACATGTTCTTTGGGTGATTATCGTGTACTTACGTGGGACTCTGCATACTAAGCGGACACCATAGAATAAATAATTTCAATGCGAAATTGATTAGTTTGTGTAAATGAAAAATGACATGATGATAAAGTATTTTAATGTTAGATAATTTTGTTTTCATGAGAAAAATGAAAAAAAACACTTAAAACGAAGTTTTTTAACAACCAACGAGCCTATAGTACACAACTTTTGTATCGAACTTTTGGACCATGCAAATATAATGCATGAACTAAATAATTAAAATGATTAAATATAATAAATACGAAAAATTGAATGTTTAAAGCAATCGATTTTTCAAAATAAAAATAAATACGACTACACTCAAGAGTACCGTCGTTACGGAAAGAGTGTAGCTCACACATAAAAATGGACCAATTAATAAAGCTAAATTGAAACAACCTCGATTTTCTCCAAACGCAACCGGATAAGCTTGATTATCGATACTACACAGGGAGAAAGGGAGAAACGGTGATTTAATATGATGCTAGAATTTTAGGTGTTTTTCCATCACCATCATAAAGTGAACTAGTCAGTACTGGGTCTACTGAATCCATGTGGTCCTGATTTTTTTTTGCTTACTCCCCAGCAGCTCCCTCATCAACGGTAGCACACGAAACACCCGCAATTTGGTGATAAAGCAAGGTGCATCCAAGGGGAAAGCAAAGGCAAAGCAGGACATACTAATGGCGTTACCTAATATTTTTCTATAATCAATTCATAGACCATCTATCGTCCTGTGGGATTTGCTGGTGGACGATTTTCACAAGCTCTGGTTGCATTTAAGCTAAGACCAGTGTCGATAGACTGCTCTCGATGCCTCGATGGAAGGTACTGATTCTTTGTAGCATCATTAAATTTTGACTAAGCTTTATTAGAGATTGATTTTAGGAAGGTAGCATGGATAGAGTCGAGTCATGTTTATGTCCCACGCTGCTCATATGTGAACCCTTGTGTAGACAGATATTGGGGTAGATATTAATTATTCGAACCTTATACCGCTTAGGGAAAAATATTCAAGATCTGCATGGCAGCATTGTAATGATAAATGATTATCATTCTCATTTCACGACAGAAATTATGAGGTACGTAAGTGACATGATTTTAATCAATTTATTATGCAGCATGTTGGGAATGAGTTAAGAAAGAAGCGAAATATTTAAGCAATTAGTTAATAAAATTATGAAGATTGATCATAACAATTAAAGAATTTGTATTTGCAAACATTGATGATATACATATATTTCTTACTTAATCGTGACTCTACATACAAAGAACAAGGTAAAACTATAATCAAGCGTTATGGAAGATGGCACCAGCAAATGAGATGGATAAAAACGTTTGAACAAGGCAGTATACAGCACCAATACCAACAACCACATATTTCCAATTAATCTCGAGGAAGATCATGACCGTTTCGATAGATTTCGATGCTATAACTGTGCCGCCGGGCAGTTATGTATCGATGATGAATCATCGAGCAAATGAGCTAAGTTTGTGCCAGCAAAGAGCGCTATTTTACCGCTTTATGGACACTAAACGCCAAGTATTCGCAACCTCTGACCAACGTAACTCTAAGGCGAATGGTTTTTGCAAACAGACGTGCAATGGACACGAGGGTGTCGTGGTGAAAGATAGCCTCGAGGCGTTGGGCTAGAGAAATTCCACACCTTCCACAAAGCACTATTTGCCATTTGTATTTTGCTAGAGAGAAACGGACAGGGAGCATGATTCGAGTCACGTATTCATCTGTTTGACCAGCTGCGATTCGATCGGGTTAATGGTATGGGGGCAAGCTGGACCATCGTTGGATGTAAAACTGTAAAACGCTTTATTGCTCTCCGTTTTAAGACACTTACGCATAATGTTACTGAACAGATCCTCTGCATAGCCCTGTGCATCGCTAAAGCCTCCAATGAGCTGTAGTTCGATCCGACCTTCGGGGTACCCAAATGCGAGTTCCTGAACGCGGGCCACCATTGCCGATACAGCTTCATCCGTTCCATTGCCATCCAGATGTGCAAGTGCGATTGCTCCCGATCCTGTTTAATGGAATGATGCATTGGAAGTAAAGATATAGTTTTTACTCTGAAGTTGACACATAAATGGTACTTTTGCAAAAAATAAAAGCCTATCCATAAATTTAAATAGATTTTTTTTTACTTTTGATAATCACTATTTTTTTAAAATTTAAATTATTATCTACCATTTTTATTTCAGGAAAATCTTAAATCTTACAAGTAAATCTTTTCTATACTTCTGCTTTCCAACTCCAAAGCTTATGCAATTTCTTACCTGAATGTCGCACCACTACAATAATGCAAGTAGTTGCATCATCTGAACCTATTATGTTCACGTTTCGATCATGTGGAGCGACCGCTGCCATTTCGCGTTGACACACGTAGAGCAAACCTGGTGCACTGACCTGTCGGAAAAAGTCAACAAGTTGAAAACTATAGGATGTTCGGAAATGACATTTTTTTCTGGAAGATAAAACATCTGCACAAAAGTGATACGAACCGTTTTTGTTGGAATCGAAAGAAGTTGGGTTGCCGTTTCGCGATAGACGGGATGCTCTAGGAACAGTGCATGGGTATTGATAGGACGTTCGTCCTGTATGACTCCGTTTAGTACTAGTACCATGATGAGTACCAGTTATGCTACTTGAATTGTTATATACACTAACTTGTCGATGGACAAGAATACGAAACCCGAAACAACGAAAGTTTTCTTGCTAGGTTTACTTCCGGCGTGTGTCTGTAAAGAAATATAAAACAGATAAAATGAGTGAAAGTCCTTTTGAGATAGCGATCTTGACGAATGTTGAGAGATGTGAAAAAAAAATCGGCATTAACCATCGGTTTGGAGCTGCAGAGAGGCTACTCCATGCAAATGACACAGAGGAACGATACAGTACGATATGTACACAGTCTTCGTATGGTTTTGATTTGATGTTTTGATTAATCATTCATGTCTCGAACGCGGCGGCACTCTATGAAAATCTATGATTTTAACGATGTAGATTACGTCGATGCTAGTGATGATGATGATGATGATGATGATGATGCAAACGAGTCACCTGCGAGGTCGACGCATCAATTCCCTTTCAGATGAAGCCGAGGCGTAAACGTACTGCTTCGATCCGTTTTGACATTTTATGCTACAATGGATCTACAACAGTGTTCAAAGTTTGACGACGTACCGGAACCGAGAAGACACGAAAGAAGAACCCAGGTGGTTTGTAGTGTTCGACGCAACTTTTCACACACCCGGCGCACCCTTGGACGGTCCAGGCTGTCATACTGCGTTTTGATGCTTGATTAAATTATAGAGATTATACGATGGGTGCGGGATACTGGGATTCAGCGATTTTTGCCTCGACCCGGGTAACCATGGTAATCGTATGAGTGATGCTTGCATGCAGCATACTGTCCTTCAGCCCAGTATGGTACCGCCGCCTGATTCATTGGGCGATCGTTGGACTAGCTGAATGTGTCTCTTCACACCGGGACTCCCGACGATCCGGTCTCGCCTTGCCTTTGTCGAACGTACATGATGAAGGATGATTAATGATAAACCATCTTCCGCACACGGGCGCAAACGACGACGCACACGCTTCGATTTGAAGCCCTATGGGTACTATGATCGTTGCGTTGCCTATTTTCTGCCTCTTTTGTGAGAAAACAAGACACTATCTTCCACCTTTTCACTCCCACAATTTCCTCTCTTTGACTCTTCCTCCACCCCCTTCTAATAACCAATACTTTGCAAAGCCGTCGGCATAAGTAACGATCGTCAGTGGGACAGTAGTGTATTATCTTAAAAGATGGACATCTTATGAATGGGAAAATAGATACAGGATGTAATACCAATAGAAATCATAATTCACAGCGCAGCATTTCTCTTGCTTGCTTTTCTCTGCGGTCTTTAAATTATCCGCCACCCGGCAACTTCCATTCGTCAAAAGATGCTTGTCTGAGGGGCAAATGATCGATGCAGCGTTAACGGCAATAGGTGCGTCCAGTAATTTTAACACACTGCAAACGCCTGATAGAGTTTTGCAACGTTAAAGCCCCGGTGTAATACAATACAAATAGTACCTACATCATTATGTCGGCGTAGTCGTCGTCTTCGTCCTTCGTGCACTTTGTTAGATGAACGATCAAATGAGTGCATTGTTGGTAAGCTGGTTTATTCTTTTTTTTTCTTTTTCCTACGCTGTTGGCAAACCGTAAGTGCACAAAGCACTGAGCCGGAACTACATTAAAAAGTGCGCAACAAAGTCTAAAGACTTTGCAGTGGGGTTTTCGTTATGTCCACATGAAATGCTACTCAATCGATTGAATGCTATAGTGAGAGTAGTGGTGTTTTTTTTAAACACGAGACTTGAGTTTTTGAAGCAGCTTCTCATTGCCATAATCTACAATCCGGCAATCGGTCAAAGGACCGTTTGTAATGCAAACAAATCTGCATTATTTTACAGAATGTAGTAACCATTATATTAAAACTATGGCTACACTGAGCTGCTTGGCTCTAATATTACTTGTTATTTGAAAAATAAAGTTAAAACCGTTTGGTTGGTTTAAACGCTTTGCACATGGGGTAACCAACGCTTTGTATCTAAAATCTATTTCACGTGGTGCTCCCGAGAAGACAATTAAAGCTTTCGTCGCCATTAAAGTATTAAGATCGTCATCATCAATTGATCGTATCCATTCAGCAAGAATTGGCAAAGTTGAGACGGTGCTGCTATTTGGATGTGCGACAGCAATGTTGAATTTATATGTCCAATTATGGCACAGTCAATTAGATTTTTTTTTGCGATATATTAGCGCATTCGATCCGTGGGTGTGATTAAAGAGACTGGGACTAATTATTTAATAAAGTTTACGAATAGTTTGGTGTTCAAAATAGAAATTATAGCTAAGAGCTGCTGGAATCGGTTACCAGCTTTTCGTAATGGCAGCTGAAAAATGAATCCTAAAGGTATGCGGGTGAGCAAATATTTCATTTACGATATTCAATTGAAATATTATATCTTTTAACCTTGCTACTCGTGGCTTGCAAATGCCTAACAGTAAATATAATTGAAATACGCTCGTAAAACAATGCTCAGAACGAGCGTAAAATAGCGCTATAAAACGAGGTTACACGATGCAATTTCTACTACTCTACGGGGAATTAATTACGTTCCAATGGACACAACTTATTATCCATATTGAGTGCTTTCGTATCGTTTTATGGTAAAGGGTGTGCTGAAAATTAAATTTAATACCATTTACACTTACGTGCGCTAAGCAAACGCGTGCATAAGCAGGAGAAGAATGCACAGAGCACCTCTTCTGCCTTTTGTGCCTTCAATCAGCAACCAATACGTCCGGTTTGCCGCTGGGCTAATTATGCCATGTCGTCATAAAGTATCAATCGTACGAAATGCTAATTACAGTCGACGAGACTCGAGTAAGTTATTATCTAAATCTTCGCTGCAGTCATTCCCTTTCCGACGGCTCCTATCCTATTCTAGTGATTGTCTTTGTCAATGGTTTGCTGGATGAGGTGGATGAAGTCGGAGAAGTTGCATTAATTCTCTCTGCCATCTCAGCACCAGTCAGTTGTCTTGTGTTGCCTGTCGAGCGCGTGCACTGTTGTGTAAATCTACCCACTGACCCCTACCTGTCGAACCATTGTTAGATGTTTGTGTCGAAAGAGTGGATGGAGACAGTTGCCGGTAATGAAACGTGCACACATTAGATAACTCGCACAGTTTCAGATATGTAGCGCCCTGCTCACAGTGCATACGTTGCGCTTTCCTCCGATCAGGTTCGCGAAAAGGTGAGCTGTTATCATTAATTCAACCGTCTCTTACCAATTCAAGGCACTGCACTTGCAACAACGTTTGTTTCTCGGAGGACCGAATTGCAGTGTCAATCAAGCTCCATAACTAATCGCTTGGCGTGAGTTTTTTTTACTGGTCTTTGCGACAGCACAACGACAATGCTAGAATAAATAGTTTCATTTCAAATTGGACAAGACGCTGAGAATAAACGAATGGATGATGGTAATTGCAAGGGTGAATGGAGAACGAAACACGTAATGAGGTGTAGAAATTATAGGTTGTTTTGATGACAGACCGCGTTTCGGGCCGTAACCCATGTCTGCCTTTGGCATTCAAGTGAACAGAGATAGAAATGGAAGACGTACGGCTATTGAAAAATAGGTCACTAATAGCTTGTGACAAGGCTGTAAAACATGCTGGTGTGTTCAAAATTTGTATTTTTAAATTCATTGCGGTTTGAAATTGGTAAAACTTACATTAAAAAACGCTTACAAAAAATGAAACATTCTTAGAACACTTGGTAATTTGTAATTGCACACGACCACTAAAACCAAAACCAATTGAATTCAAATTTGTATTCATTAAATAAACATTACTAATGTCATTGAATTTATTAATGGTCAAAGTAAAATTACATAAAAAGATGAATTATTGTATTTAGCATTGAATAAAAAATTATCTATTCAAAAACCTCATTTAACACAATTTTATACATTGCAACAGGTACATTCGAAGCATTTTGATCTGAGCTTATGCTATAAACTTATTGAACATGGGTCCAGCTAGGATGACTAGAACGACCGTATAATTGAAATATTTATAAACAAAAACAAAGAAACGAAAGTGTCGGTAAATTTTCATTCACTCTCATCAATCCATTTTCCATATTGGGTATTTCCAAATAGTGGTTTACATGATATTGATGGTCTTGATGATTGAAAATAATTTTTCATCATACAAATTGTTCAGTTAACCATATATCATAAATATATATGAGTATAATTTACTGTCTAGCTCCATAACAGTGACTAATCGGCTACGGTGGAACAGCCTTGATGAAAGCATGACAGGCATGACTTAGAACGCTACAGCAAATACAAGAAAATATTGTATATCATACTACCTCGATTACTCGCAGCGTGCGATGTAGAGAAATACAAAGGATAAAAAACTGATACAAATACTCTCGCTACTTGGAGGCTAGTGAAATAGAATCGACAATCACATAAAAAATTAAACATGTCAAGGATTTCAGAACAAAACGATTGCTTGATTGCATTGAAATACGATGTAAAAACCGAACCAATGTGAGAAAATTTATTTTAAAAATATCATAGCTAACTGGCTGAGCATAGATGTTGCTGTTGATCATCAGTATCAGTAAAATTGATGAAATCAAACTACCGAAGGGAGCTTTGTGAACGAGAATTCTGCGTAAATCCCATCCCGCTGAGCTAGCGTCGCTCGTTTGGTGTAGTCGTACATAATGTTATACAATATACACAAAACAGCAAGAAGCTTCGCTGCTGGAGCTACAGTGCGATGATCTTCGAAAAGGAATTTGCAGTCCATGGACGATCTTCGTGAGATAAGCACGGAGGATAGATTTTTTCACACACGGTATGGTAATTATTCATTTCCTGAACACCTACCAACCTGACACGTCACAAGCACCACTCCGAGGCTTCTCCAAAAGGTTCATCAATCTATTTTAGCGATCCTTGCTCGAGCCCATTTTTCAAACGAGGGATACAAACAGCCAGTCGCGTCGCCGTCGATAAACCGTTCGACCTACATTTACGTTTGCTAGCGAAACTAATTAAACGGTTCGAATTCAACCGAGTTTCAATCTATTTCATTAATCAGATCCGCCTGAACTGCCCATTCGTGAGCGATACCGGGCGAAACCTCCACAGCTCTTTGGGACAGAGCCACTGCTAGTGTCTGAGGTCAGCAATTGAACGCTTGGCTTTTCATGCGCGATGGTTAGTGCAGTGGGTAGGAGGATTTAGGATGCCAACTAATCGTGCGGCTAGCTTTACTAGAGTGGATGGGTAAGCGATATTCCCGAGTTTTGTAGCAAGAGATGGTGATATATCTCTGCCATGGAAAGCTTGGAATCGGTGATCACGATCCCGGAAGAGATGGGTAGGAAAGCAGAAAGTAGTGCGGATGTACGATAAAAAGAATCTGATCTGAACTATACCTGTGGTCTTATTGTTTTTTTTTCCTTTTAAAGGCAAACTGCTAGCATGTTTGTCATGCTTAAAGATGGAAACGGAACGCTAGTTGGAAAGTGGACCACTTTAAACTTAAAAACGGTTCTTCATATGTCTCCGGTTTTGAATTGTTTAGTTAACAGAAGAACATCGACTTGACAGAAAAAAGACATTGATAGCTACAAAAAGAAAAAAATACGGTATGGAAATCATTCCAATGCGTTGGTTAAACGAGTGGGTTGTAAAATAATGTCCAAAGACCTCCCGGAAATGTAGAAAAAAATCTTTGTTAGAAAAATGATAAACAAATTGCTTACATTAGGCAAATCGATCCGGGCGTTCACGTTGTAAATAAACCTTCAGCAGCAGCGATCCGGACAAAAACAACACGAAACCGATCGTAATCGGTACCAGGAAATGGTTCACTTCCACTAAATACTTTCTTGCTCACACTCACTCTGCGGGCTAGGCGCTTTTTACACTTCCAGGCAAATTTAATCACCAGCACTATCAACATGCAATTGAAGATATTTAACGTGCACCAATGTGTCACTGCAGTAGCGGCGTATCAGTTTATTTTGATTGGAACAGAATGTATCAACAATTGATTGGCAGTCGGGTTGTCTGCTTACGAGGAGCATCACTTCACTTCACAGTACACAGCAATTATGGGATTTCCACTAAAGTCATTTTTAACCTTATTTTTCTTTTCACATCATCACATTATACCACTTGAGTAGCTAACCGTCGACCGTGTTTCTTCTTCCCAGTCCGACCGTGCTCGGGATGTGCTGTACGCTCGATCGTGGTTGTGAGATGACTGGGCTCCGGCTACGAAACAATCGTCGCGTTCGCCTGCTGAGAGTGGTTTCAGTTAGATTTGAAACTCGTTGCTCTCGATTCTCTTGCACAACTCCGCACACACAACCGACGGTCAGTTACTTACACTGGGAAAGAAATGATCATCATTTAGCAACTTCTGTACAATTTACAGTGATATTTAGTCGTCGCGATAAGGAGATCTGTTAAAAGATGGAGAAGAATTTGACACAAGTTAAAACTTTCGTAAACTGTAAGTTGTTTAATTAAAAAGAAAAAAGCAGTTTTAATAGATAAATTATTTTGAATCCAGAAAAAAATGTTTGAACAAGCGAACTATAGCCGGTAGTCTAGCATAGAAGTAATATTCCATAAAGCGAATAAGTAAAAAAAATGTATTTTTAAGTAATGCTTTTGAAAACGCAAGCTAAAGCATTGCGATAGTTTTATGATTTATTCAGTTAACTAAGAAGTAATTGTTAGCAAATGTTTGTCGTCTTAAAGGTGATAAAATAGTAACAGAAACGAGAAACTATGAAGCTTATTTGATTGAACATTCGTTGCAATCAAACCATTTGTTTGCGAAGAAGGATGCAACGATAAGACAATAAATCAGCTTTTTGTGTTTTAACCGTTCCTACTGATTGGAATAAAGTTTGTTTGCTTTCTGTCAGATGGTCGGCAACGCCAAAATTGTTATGTAAAAATGTTATTTATTTCACCGTGTAATGTTTTGTTTGGGGCTGGACTATCGCTTCATATTGACGTTAGCGATATGCCTTCCACTGTCGGTGGAGAGAGGGAAAGATTATGAATACTGCTGACAATAAGCCCCTCTATGCACGATTCTTCTTGATTTCCTAGGTCTTTTCCTCTAAATTATTGATAAGCTTAGCGAGGAGCACCAGGCATACGCTATCGCAATGACACAACCACAGCAAAAGCCGATCCGATCGACACACCAATGAAAGCAAAATACTGAAGCTCCGGTTGTGTACCCTGCCGGTCATCATATCTCGTTTGTGTTTTGAGTAACCGAATGAAGCTGTCAAACTTTCCTGCGAACGACTGATCGCCCAGTGCGGATTCCACGTGCGATGGCTAGGCTATACATGGCAATGTGTGCATGCCGCATGTGTGCTGGTTATCTTATCAAACCAGTGTTGGGATGTGATTGGACTGAATGGGTTGGCCAATCAAGTGAGGTGTCTAAACCATGGCGCCACGGTTCGATCAATTCAGGATGTCATGAGAGCAAGGTTTTGACTGTTGGAATGGTTTGGCTGTAAAAGATGAAGCTGCTGGAGAGGAATCCACTGCGATAACGCTCCGCTGTTAGAGCGAAAGTTGTTCGTTGATAATGGTAATATGTTATTTTGTCTAACCCGCAAACCTGCCTTTGAATACTAGAGCACATTGCCCGAGCACTGTACAGTAAGCCGGAACACATCTGCTGAGAAACAGATGTAGTCTGCTGGAAGGAGCACTTTACACGTTCGTATCAATTTTCCTTGCATGCGCACGTGTACGTGTCTGCGTACTTCTTCCATTAGGTGGACATTTCAAAGCGCCATCACCTGGGGGTTGCGGACCCCCGTCCATAATCGTCTCGCTCAAGTCGGTGAACGAAGACGAGTGACCAGCAGAGTCGCCGGTATGTGATGGTTTTGTGCATGTGCGAGAGTTCGAGCTACATATTTGATTAATATATTCGTTCCGTTTCGGCGAAGGGCGGTGCGGTAGAGCGTCTTAAGTTACACACTTCAAGCAGAGTTAATTAAACATTACGGCGGTGAAATTGAAAATGGAATTCATTAGAATACATTATCGGGTTTCTCTAGGATATGTCGATTGATGTCGCTGCAATTTCGGGCAGCGTACACGGCACGTACAACGAGTTCGGTAGAAGGAGTGCTTGTCTTGAGCCCGGACCGCCGGGCAACCGATATCGTGCGGAGAAAAATCGGAACCATTATATGGCAATGGTCGTATGGTGGGACAAACGGTGGGTAGGGAGTTGATTGTGACGCGGATGAGCACACGGTTTGCATTTCATTTGCAAAATCATGTGCTCGCGTGGAATCGTGATTGTTCTATGTTTCCTGTCAGTTGATTGTCAGATGGGCGCCGGTCATTCCGCACATTTCGGAGGCATGGTTGAAAAATAAAACCAACGTGTTAAGGCCACGGTCTGCGAAGTGGGAGGTATCGGTAATCTTAAAAGTTTAAATATACATAACAGAACATATGTGTTACACACATAACGCCTTTCGCACAAGATAAATGTATGAAAAATAAGAAAAAAAACTATTGTGTGGATATTTAATAATATCTATCTAAACAACATAGAACACCATTAAGCAATAGACTTATAGATTTAATATAGAATGGAATAAATATAGACAACAACATTTCATCTGATTGATACAGATATTATGACTGACTGTTTTTAAAAGCATGTTTTACATTTTACTTTTTTCTCACACAGCTAAGCTCAACTGTCAAAACACAGCAAATTTATTCTTAAATGAAAAGTATTGAAAAGTGAAAATAAGTGCATAAAACCAAATTAGTAACGATAAAAAATGTAATAAAATGTGGCAGAATCCTCAAAGGACTTAAACCTTAAAGTAATCACTACTACTCAGCTTTGAAGAAAAGTTGAGTTCAAACTTGATGGAACAAATCAGTTTAATATGACGTGGTGCATGTCATACTGCAGGTATGATACAAAAATAACTATACTATGTTTCTGTCCTAAGCAGGCATTCATTATTTTTCAATCAAACAAAACAAATAGAAAAAAAACGTATATGACCCTAAAAATGTGCTAGTCAAATCAACGTTAAGAATAGTCGAATCAAAGCATGCGTCCATATTCAATGTCAATGATTCATACAACACGTCCTCCAGCAAAAAAAAAAAACATCAACACTAAATCAGGAAAAAAAGACTAGCATCAGTTACCTTGCAAGCGCCAGATTCCTTTTCTTTGGTGCGAATCACAGATGTGAGACTGCAAAATCAGCTTCGTAGCTTGACGTAGATGGGATCACGTTGTTTGCTTCTCATGTTTATAATTTTATGATTTCACGTAATAATAGTAATGATTGTAAAAAATGATTCCACCGCAAGGAGCGGGTATAAAAACTACCCTCAACAATTTGCCTGCTACGAACGGTGGAAGCCTCCAGTGGTTTTGCATTTGTAGTCGCACGTCTTCTTTCCTTTTTCTGCACTTTGTTTCAAAGCCTTTGAAACGATTCACACTATACCGGTGAACTCCAGCCGCAGCCGTATGACAGTATGTTTTATGGCCATGCGAAATGTGAGCCGTAACCCATAGTGAGGATGCAGCAATGAAATATCATTTACTTTGCGCGCATTATTATCGTTCGCCGCGAGTGTTTCTTTTTTCATCTCACTCTCCAGCCAGTATCCCGTAACCATCTCAACGGTCCAGCGCCAGTGTGCGAAGTGCATCGAATGCACCGTGGATCATTGAGGGTCGTTCAGTTTTATGCACTTCGTTCGCAATCTTCGTTGCGCGGTGAGAGAGCAACCCATTTTCGTGGGATAGCAGCGCAAGCGCCCGTGTTCGCAAGGTATACCGGAAGGCATCCTGGGCAATCCACGTGCGCATATGGGAAGGTAATATCTCACTGCAAAAATCTGCCGCGCAGGCAAAAGATTGGAGGTTTTGTGCGAAAACAACCATCAAAATCGCAAAGCTCCAAAGATAGACAAACACGTCACAGCAAGGCGCGAGTTTGCCACGGGAAGAGATTCGAGACCACGAAAGCACGTAGGCTGAACCTTTTTACAGTTCTCCTCTACATCGTCCTGCGGTCCGTTTCTGCTGAGATCTTACGTTAGACACTCTTTATTTTCATCTTAACCCCGTCCAGTAGTTTACAATACGAGTTGTTACGAAACAGAAATCTCAATGAGAAGTTAAATTTTGGGGTGGTGTGATAATAAGTATGACGTAATAATTAATATTTTTCGCATGTACTGTAAAATGAGCAAAACGAAGTTATTGAACACATTCATTTCAAACTGTACGACTTTAATTCTTGTAATTATTTAATTCCCCGGATTGACCTAATGTGTTTTAGGCGCAGTTTAAAACTTGTTGCGACAATAATTAAATTTATATGAAGCATAGCCCACAATATCATATGTATGTTTATATACTTCAACCTGATTAACGAGGTACATGATTCAGACAAAATACATGTATTAAAAAAAATGACCCAATGTACTGGTAATGTAATGACTGCCATTATCACCTTTAAATATGAGTTTTACAAAGCTAGAGATTTTTCACGGGCAAACTTTTCTGTAAACCTGTGAATTCAAGTAACTGATTTCATTGAGCTTGTTGATATTCCTAGCACGGCAGTAGCCATGCGACAAACCAAACAAAATCAACAAACCCGATGGTGATAACTACACGAGACGGATTATGTGCGCTCTTTTTTCTCGGTTCGTTCCCTCCAAATCTCTGCTTCAGAATTATTTTCAGATTTATTTGGTACGAAAGCAACACAAAGCAAAAACATGAATCCTCGCAATCGCCGCCATAACATCGTCCGTAAAAAAATGCAAGAGACCAAAGAAAAGGGCGAAGAACTAATTATATGATACTGCACCATCAGACGGTATAACCGTAAAAAAAGGAAAATGAAACAATTTCCTATCATATTGCACCAGGTCAGCGAAAGCGGGCATACCTTTCCTTGGAGGGCTCAGATTTCGCATTAAACGCCGTTCTTCAGTACGAGGTGGGCTCATGTTATAGTTCAAATCATTTTTACACCGTAACATATAACTGTTTCGTTCGGGTGAACAGCAAGACTATAGTCCTTTACCACACTCAATCACATCAAACCGTACTATAATGGAACAATTTTCCTTCCTAATATTTCCTAAGGGTCTTGTCCGGCGGAACGCTTGCTCTTTTGTTTTTGTTAGTTTGGGAAATTTGTTTTTCGGGCACCGGTAGAGCATTAAGATAAATTCCCTGTGCCAAACACATTCTGGTGAAAAATCTTCTTATGCACAGTTTGTCCAAAACCCGAACACCGAGAGACTATCGACGATAATACGCTTTCCATGCTAGCTCGGAAGCCGTGAGAAATGTCGCAAATTTTAATCAGCCGTAACATCACGTACATCGGAGTTCTCGCATCTTCAACAAACTGTCTTTCGATCCATATTCTGTGCTTTGCATCGTTAAAAGCTTCGGGTCAGTGACTGCAAGGGTTCCCGTAAAGAAATGGCCGGCATGGTAGTCTAGTCGATTATGGGAATTGAATGCTTTCAAATCTAAATAAATGCGATTTGTTCGACAAAATTTATCACAAAGAACAGTGGCTTTGGGGTTACTTTAAAGCTATTGAATGATTTAGTCAAAAACATCTGATGTGAAAATTACTAAAATCGACTACACAGAAAGTTAGTCGAAAGATATGAAAGAAGAAAGTTAGTTATGTATCCCGAGAACAGAAATGTTAGTCAGTGTAGATAAGCATTTACAGTATAGCTCTATTAGCTGTCACACTGCAGAAAAAAAGAAACACAAAATAATATTTTCGTATTTTTAAATACCACAACGACTTATTACTTGTTTCAAATAATGCAATATTTTATGGATTTCTTTGAACTTATAGTAGCAAATTTGAAATTAAAATTATTGTTAAGCAAAATTATTATTACTAATTACTTGTTTTGAGATTCTGATTTGAAAAAAAAGAACATGTTACCCAGTGATTTTTAAGTTCAAATGAACAGTATTTTTTAAAGATATCGGTTAACTATGGTTGAAATTTATTGTTACAAAATGTTATACATTTTGTCAACCATATGAACCATGTTTCATGTAATGGGAGAACGGATACCCGCGTACGCAAAGGCAAATATATAGTAAATAACGTCTATATATTATAGTCGATTAGAACATAACATTTTCTGCCTTATAAAAAATTGTTTCACGTTGTCCATAAATAGTTCATAATTTTTCTCTCATTTCAATTTTCATCGAATGTATGCTACTACAACCAGTATATCAATACCCTCTACGACGCAGTGTCGTAAAAGCAACGATTCGCGTAAGAAATGTTTCAGCGAATGAAATGCGCACTGTTAGTATCTCGCCGCATCGCAGTTGGCCGTAGGAAAAGGTCAGCAGAAGAAGAACGTATCAAAGACTGCGAGGCACAGTTCTTCAGGTCGATTCGTTCGCCATTGAGGGTCCCACGCGATCAGGAAGTAGGCGCGATTCCACCCCGTCCAGGCCGGGCTAGACATAAAACGAAATGGTACGGAACAGATTGCCGGTCAGCCGGTGCCGGTTGATCCATCTTCCCCGGTGCGGGTGAGAAACTGTTTTGGCGCTTACGGGTTCAAGAGTAAAAATTAAATTCCTACCATTAAATCAGACCTGAATGCGCTTGGAGCAACTGCAGACACGATATATCGGCCGGCTGCGACCGGCTGCCAACCAAACGGGCAGCCAAGATCTGCTCCGATAGCAACATGCTACAGAAACAGAGACGAGAGATGGAGAGAGAAAGAGAGAGATGGGGTGCGCGCTCGCGCTTTGGCTGAACTTAATCCAGAAACGGGGCGATCCATGCATGCACACCGTTTCAAAGACGCGATAAAGTATCGCACTCGAGGACTCCTTTGGTCCGCTCTAGGAATTAGGCCCGTCCGGACATCGGACGTGACGTTCTTCTGGGGCTCGAGAGAGCTAGAGAAGAGGAAGCTGAACGATTTTGTGCAGCTTTGACTTGCGCGCACAGGGCGCGCACAGCAAGTAGGCAAAAGTAGAAGCCATGTTTTTGTTGTTGTTGTTGTTGTTATTGTGCTTTGTTGAGTTGTCTTATCGCACGGCAGGCAACAACGGCACATGGTAAAGATGATGCAGAAGACACGGCACACCGGCAGTGCCGCTCGCAGCGTGGGCAACGACGAACAACACGGCAACCGTTCGTTGGTTGCGGCGGTGGAACAAGATGGCCAGCGCAAGATTAATTGCAAATATATATTTCACCACACTAACGCCGGCGACTATGCCGCCGGGTCTCTTTATTGCACCGGAATGGGGGAAGTAGCGGGCAACGATGATGGTGAGCTTGACTAATTTTTATAATACTATTAGTTATTTCCATTATTTTTCTTTCCACGCCGATCCTGTTTTAAAACCCGGTTCTTCAAGTCTGCTGCTCATTGTCATTATAAATTATCAAATTAACTGAAAACGTCTCGTTGGGTGCGTTTAATCAAATTTGTCTAGTGGCATGCGCTGGCACACGCCATGCTAGACGTAAAGCCGGTTTATTAGTTGATGCAAATCCCCTTGATAGTGTTACATACAAACACGTCCCACCTTGCATAAATCTAAAATAATAAAACAATAATACGCATGTACAAAGGAGTTTGGTGTTCAATACATAAATGGAATGCCCATCGACAGTGAACGGTTGGGCTAGTGTCGTGCATACATTCGGTGCAATAAACCGCGCGGTATGCTACGATGCACAATTCGCGGGGAAGCACCGTGATGTACTTTATTTTATGATCGGACAACCGCAGCCCATTCCGTGGGGACCCTTCAAGAAAAGGAGTGACAATGAAGAAGACCCATACGGTTGTTCTTACAAGTGTCGCCACGATGAACGCACTGAAAGCAGCGAGCTGAAGAGCAAGAGTGAAACGTAGGGGAAGGCTCGCTTCTCGCTTGGCGCCGCATTGAAATTTCCCGTGGTTATATCGTCACACCCGACCGATGTGTGGGTACATAAATCCAGTGTTTAGTGTATTGCATTATGCATACTTTTGTAAAAATAACAAATGGAGATGAAACCCGCTTACAACGAAACCATAGTTTCATCGAATAAAATATAATTTTACAGTACAACTGATTTTTAGTCTTGTTTTCATTAAACCGTAATGGACTTGTTTTAAACTATATCTTCAATTAGGTTGTGTGTAAAATCAATATTGAAGAAGCACTATTATAATTGAACAGGTACCATGTTAAATAAATAATTATGAAAACCAAACCGGCAGATGGAAAACTGTATCAAATTAGCATTCATTGCAATTTTAACACAATATTACAGCATGCTAACCGAGCATTGCTACCGGAACAAGGAGCGGAAATCTCTGGTGAAATGCAATTAGCTCAAAGCACTTTACCGAAGGACTGTCAAAAGTGATCGCTATTAATTTCGCACACAAATCATTTGGTACGCTCGCATCAAGCCCACCGAACAGAACGCCTCAAGCAGAGCGACCCAATGCTGGCCACCGCCTCCAGGGTGATACAACGGTGGAGCAAACCGTTCGGTGCGCGGTTTAATGCGCTCCCACCGCGAAAGAAGGTGGTGGTCGAGTGGAATGGGAGCTTTTGGAGTTTAAGTTTCGTTTCATTTTCTTCCCGACGCGAAGACTACGGCAGCGAGCGAACTGTGTTGTTTTATTTCTTCTAGTTTTTGTCTTCCCACCGTATGGTATAACTCTTCTTCAGCACCACCATTCGCCGCTGGGAGACTAAGTGTGGCATACGGCAAACTTGTTGCCTTCGAAACTTCCCCTTTATTCCGCTGTCCTTTGGGGACGAAAAGGGTTTCTTTTTTAACAACCGAGTGTTACCCTCCCGTTGCCGTGGTAGTACTCGGGGCATGGAAGGAGTAGCGATCGTTGCAGCTTCCTAGAGGAGCTCTACAAAGACGACAAATAGCAATGAGTAGAGTACGGCGACGCAGATCAGCGCAAGGCATCGACACACTCAAACGCACACACACACACACACAAACAGGCAAGCTCAACAGAAAGACGGCATGGAATATGTTAAATATTATTTACTCTTGCCTTCCTGCCAGGCGATCGGGAGGTGCTTGTGATGTGCTCGCGAGGCAGTGAACAAGCGAAGGTAGATTATTATCGTCTGTCGGTATGGGAAGGGTTTTGGTTTGGTGTACATTTTTTCCTTGTCTGTTCATTTGGATGTTTTTTTTGTATATTCCACGTTGTGCACATAGTTTCCAGCGTACCGAATAGGTTTTATTTTTCAACGCATCTTGAGTTTGCCCTTGTTTATTGCCATTCTTTTCCGGCCAGATCCCGGCAACCTACTAAAGACGCATCTAGGCCCTTTTGAATGCTGCTTCTTGGAGGGGAATTTCCAATGAGAATGGTTTAAATATAAATGCAACTCATCTCTTAACACATTTTCACGAAAGTCGAAAGATTGCGTTATAAATTTGCAAGAGCTGTGAGATAAAGGTTTGCTGATAGATAAAAAGCTGAGTAGTATAATCAGCACGATCATAACACGACACCAACAGCTTGAGCGAGACGTGATTACTATTGAAAACACGGTAAAAAGAAAAAAATTGGCAAATTTAAGTCCACTCGCACTGTTTATGTTTATTCTTGAATCGCATGTTTTGAGCATATTGTGAAGTTCCGCATACAAACAAAAGTTAAACCGGGTACATAATTACAAACACAATTTATGTGAAACTATAAAATACACATTCTATATCGTTTGTAAAACAAGACATTTGAGAAACTCACCATATAGTTTCTAGATAATATTCACATGATAAGCTTCACACTGAGTGTAAAAATCAATCACGTTCTAGACAAGCGATACAACCACACGCGATAGTTAAACTTTTATTTGAAATTTTGAATCATTGTTATTTGTTTGATTTATGTACGAAACACTTTACCGAATTTCACACGTCGCTCACAGCACACGATCACAGCTGACCGTCAACGACCTGAAGCTCCGACAACAAAACACTAAATGATCGTATGACTACACGTTCCGGTTTGGCTAAACGTACCAGCGGCATCGCCCTCTTCGATGGAACAATATCGGACAGTGACTGCTCCGAGAGCTGCGATTCGAATTTCTCTCACCATTTCGAGCATAACTCCACACTGATCCTGAACAGCTATATGGATGGACATTAAATTCATGTTATGTGAACAGTAGTGCGGTTTATTTTTTTAAAACAAAAAATATTGATCACAACATGTATATTTTTTTCAATTGAATGTTTCAACATATTAAACAGAAATTAAATTTCCCTACGAGCTAAAGTGCAGAACTAAACCAGATTCTTTGGTTTGTTAATCAATTTTGAACAACATAAATTATATTACTCAATCAACTATATGATTGAGTGACACAAATCAAAATAAAATTGTAAAAATAAAAAATGGTATCGTATACAAAAAGAATGATTTCATAAATCATATTGCATAGGAAAAATATTATTTTATCACTACAAGTTAGTTTAGTTAGTTTATTATGTATCCTTACAATTTCAACCAGCTTCTAGACCACTGTTCACCTTAACGATTGTTTCGAGAGAATATCTCAAACCGTGTCGGGCGGTGTATGTCCAACACACATACACCGGCATGAAGTTTCCAGTCGAACTGCCGAATGTTGCACGTTCGGGATTTCTACCAGCAGATAATGTTGTTCGTGTGCCGGTAAGTTAATTTCTTATCGGAGCGTTTGGTACATCAGTTGGCGTATGCAAGAAGTTACTTCATATATTCGCTGATTCGCAGAGTTGCTAGGCAACGAAATGTCTGAGATGAATTCTTCAAGAATCATATGAGCATTATTTTATCCTACGAAATCTAAGGAGAAAGTTTACTAAAACGAACGAATTTAATGATTCATTTATTGAGCATCTGTCAGAGAACCAGGGTTATAATAGAAGATAGACTTATTTTATTATTATGTCTTCTTTAATGAAAAAAAAAACAAGGTAACTAGGAACTAGAGAATAAGCATTTTATTCTCTATTTCCTGGTGGATAATAATACTATTCTAGTTATAAACATATTTTGGAGTTTGTCGAAATCTTTATCGAACAATCCAATATTGTTAAATTGCTTAACTTCGTTGGTTAGTTGCCACTGCTTTGTTTGTGCCAAATTTTCAATGACCATAACGAATGTTGTATCTACACTTGAATCAACCGATTTCAAACGATAGTTTTATGCGTATACGGTGTATAGCCTCAAGCACGCTACACAAGACAACTTTTCAAAATGCCATCCGCAAATACTTCACAAACAATACACAAAACTTGTCGTTTTTTACGGTATCATAATGAAAAGAGTAACGGGCTGTTCGCTTCATGAAATGTAGGAGCAAAGTTTAGAAAAATAAAAATGAATGAAAAAAGAAGTTAAATTATAATGAAAAAAGCGAAACCCACACTCAGACCCACTTGTTTTGCAAACATCCTATGGTTCGATTCCCAATTTAGGTTCAACCAGGGTGCTAAAGAGTAATGCAATGCCATCATCAACGAGGTGATAATTTTACGATACCTCTCCGTGAAATGAATCCACAAAAACGAGTACAGCATAATTTGATTGCAGATTGGAAGATGATCTGATTTGCTTTCAGGTTCGAGGGGTGGTCAAAAGGCATATCGAAAAATATTCGATTTTAAATCCCAAACAGATCGTTTTGCCTTTAGCCAGTAAAAAGTGATTGCTTGCAAATGGCTTGTTCAGTGAAAACATCTTGGGCGCATTAATGCGTTTCTCTATAAGAAACACCAAAATCAGGTTTTAGTTGTGGTTATCATTTTAAATAATCATTGGGAACGTATTTCTAGTGGAAGTGGGAGCTCGCCATTCGGGTAAGTGAAGTGTTACGTTCTCCGCGTAACGAACTCGGGGCTCGTTCGCGACGAAAGTGGCCTCTTTGGAAGAGCGGAAGGTTCGAGTGATATCTTGAACCCATCTTAAAAAGCTGACCAACACGAACACGATCTACAACACACTGAAGAGCCACTGTGCCATTCGACGGCAAGTGCACAAGGTCGTCCACCATGCACAATGCATGCGGGAAGAATCCGATGGATTACCGTGCGGAGAAGGGCGAAATGATGGTTGCCACAGGCCACAACAAATTACCCACAATCAACCATCGGGCCAATCGAAACTCCATGTGCCCGGATGCAGCTACTATTTGCTTACGTACGGTACGAAACGGTGGTCGTAGGTAAATCGGGTTGCATCGAAGTCAGTAGTGTCGAAGTTGGAGATCAATTTTTGATTGCGGATCGCCCACGGTACAATTGGAGTCATACGATATCGTGACAGTTCAATTGTGGTTTCAGCCAGTGTGATAATTTGATGTAATGAGAAACGTGCCCATTATTATTATTACAGCATCGCTGATGCTTAGCGGAGTGTTAACTTGAGCTTATTGCACCTTTCTGTTTGATCTAAAACAATAAAATAAATGTTGTTGCCATAATACACTTATTCAAATGCGTTAACGTGCTTTTTTTTGTGTTGCACTATTTCTAAAATTTCAGGTTTCAATATTTTATCTAACTCGTCAAGCACCGAGTACACGACTAATTAAGAGTGCGAGCGAGAGCCAATGATCGACCGATGAAAATCCACGCAAAAACGGGTTTTATACACGGAGCTTAATATATTTGAATAGAATTAGCTTGGAGTTGAGTAAAAAAAAATAGAAAAAAGCAAAAAAAAACAGACACTAACGCAAGGGGAATAAAGTAACCCTCATAAAAAAGCCACCGTCGTCTGGACTGACTTCCGGTGTTGTTGCATTCGTACATTTCAAATTTTATTGACCATCCACTTCCTGCTCGCTGGCAGCGTTTTGATAAAAAAAGGTGCTATAAGGCACAACGCCAAGAACGAGCTTCAATCGATCGCACAAAAAACGTGCAACGGTGTACGCTTCCGATCGATGCACTTTTCGATTCTGTTCTTCTTTCGTTTTCGAGCAATTAAGATCGGCGCAAGACAATGTGATAATACTACGGTTGATATAAAAGGAAGGAGAAAGAGAATCGATGGTTTCCCATTTCACTGCACATCAATCGATAAGGCTGATCGTAGCGAATGATGTGGGATGCAGAGAAATTAAAACACCAAAATACGATCAAAGGACAAATGCATGAAAAAAAAAACCGTACAATGGTGATAAGCGTGGTTTATGCTTTCCTTAATTATCGGGCATTTGTAGGTAACAGTAACTGATCTCACGTCCGAGTTTTAATTTATCAAACCATTTAAACCAATTTAACCAATTCAACAATTTAACCATTAAGATGATCGAACAAAATATTCTAAATTCTAGGCAGTAACAGATGAGCATGATATTTGTACTACATACACATTGATTATGTGTTAATGTGTAAGAATATTTAGGAAGAATGCTGTTTCATTACGTATGTTCATCAACTTACCAAAAACAATAAGATTCTATATTTTTCGCAGCTACGCGCACGTTAAATCAACCAAATTTGTACGAAGTTATCACCAATATGCATATTTCTTGTAAGCTCTGTTTAACAGCTCCAACACGATTGTTGTTTAGCATTATTTTAATTGCAGCTTAGTTTGCTCAAAAATTTGCTTAATACTACTTAATCACTTTGTTAACCACGAAAAGCACAAATTGTGTTCTTCACTTCTTGCAAAAATGTAAACAAACAACAACGAGTAAAAAAGCAAAGCAGAAGTGACAGTCACCATATGCGAAATCCCAATGACGATTTTGTAACGCTTTAGCTCTTATCTCGTTTTAACTTCTCTACCGAGTTCACTTGCACTCACTTCCAGTACCACAGACTCCGTTGTTCCACTTTTAGGTGATATAAAGCTTCTGTTTGACCGTCAAACAGATGTTTTAAACAAACGCAATTCCTGCAGTCAATGCAACATTTCACGCTTTTGATGGCCTTTCACTCCTTTGGATAAATTACGATAATGTTAATGTTTTTTGAATGGAAATCAAAAACTTAACATATTGCAAACAATCAAGCACTGCAAGTAGCTAGCTGCTTTGAAATCTTCAAATGAAAATCAAGAAGAAAGCTGCGAAGTTTCGAAAGATAAGCTTTGCTTATCGTTTCTGTCTCAAACCACTAGATGGCGCGCCTAAAATACAGTTCGAGCAGTTTTGATCAGCCGATAATGCCCGATTCGTTACATTCTGGTAGCAAAACATGGTCGTTATTTAATTAGACAATAAAAAGCGTAAAACTTATTTATTACATATTTTCGCAATTTTATAGTAATAAGTTAAACCATTAGATGCCAAGTTGTAATGATTGGTGAAATCCCATGTTTCTGTTGCATTTTATTTTGCATGCAATGTTTATTTGAACATGATTTTTTTATTACTCATATTATTACTTAAACATATCTCCAGTTGTATACATAAAAGTCAACGTGCCTATCGATAAATGCAACTCATTGGATAAACAATATCTCATATTGAATGGAGAGTATTATCAGAGTTTTATTTTTAACTGATTTAACGGACTTCTCTATATCTTATCTTTAGCAGCAGCAGAAGCAAGTACCGATGCCGGGCAGCCAAATTGCTCCGGTTAATCGGTTGTGTTTCAGTTTGTGTTCGGCATTCTCTCGAAGATGTTGGTTTCAGGTTTATTTCTCGCGGGTTTGTTTTACCATAATCCGCTAGCCGCGGTACCTGTGTTTGGAATCGTGTGTCTCGTTTATTGGTTAATAACGCATAACTACAAGTTTTGGGAGATTGACGGAGTACCCCATCCAAAACCTTCTTTGCTCACGGGAAATTTGGGTCCTACATTGACACTGAAAAAACACATTTCCGAGCTGGCTAGCGACTGGTATAAGTAAGTAAAGATCAATCCAGCAAGATATAATATTTAATAAATAAATGTTAAACAATATTTATTCTCCCTCATTGCAGTGCGTTTCCAGATAAGCCATTTGTGGGATATTTTAAAATATTCACGCCCGCAATAATGGTGCGTGATCCGGTGCTGGTGAAGAACATTCTTACGCGCGATTTTGAATGCTTTGCCAACAATGATTTCCTGCTGGACATCCGACAGGATCCACTTCTCTCACATGATCCGTTTTTGGTCACCGGAGAACGTTGGAAGCGAGCCAGAAGTTTGCTGACGCCATCATTCACAGGCGCAAAGATAAAGCAGCTGTTCGCAGTAATGGAATCAGTGGCGGATGCTTTCGAAGCTTTTATCGGTCGTCATGTGCTGCAGGAGCTCGAGGCCAAGGAGGTAAGCTAACACGGATCATCTTATCAGCTCATTACCAGGTCCGTGTAACGTTCTAATGCTTTGTTTCATTTTCGTATAATTTTTTCACACTGCAGATTGCATCACGTTTCACTACTCAAAACGTGGTTGCGTGTACATTCAGCATCGATGGAAACTGTTTCGCAGAGCAGGAGAGTGAATTTCGGCGCATGGGAAGACGTGTGTTCGAAACATCGCATTTTGCCACGATTAAGACAATTTTGGCGATTTTTCTACCGGCAGTTGCTAAGTGGATCCCAGTACCGTATGTAAACAGTATATGCACCATTGATAAAAGTTGGTTGATAGAATGATTCGTTGCAGCTTCCTTTTAAAAGATGTGGATCAATGGATACGTTCTCTAGTGGCAAATCTCATTATAAAACGATCAGCGACAGGGCCAGAAGGGGTGGTGCAAGAAGATTTCATGCATTCTTTTCTCAAGAATAGAGAAAAATATAGTATGAATCCTTTTCAAACAATTATTTTTATGACAATTAACCATGTCTCTACTTTTAGGTACCAGTCAAACAGAAATAACAGCTCATGCACTTACTGTTTTTCTTGAAGGATTCGAAATTTCCAGCGTCGTTTTAGGGTTCATTATGTACAGAGTACGCTGCACATTTTAACGGCACTTCTATGTAAGTCTATATGCTGTCATGCTTACTCTCATTTTAGCTTGCTAAAAACCCAGACATCCAGCAGAAGTTGTATGATGAGGTACGCAAGCAATTAGATGCCAACGATGGAAGGCTTGACTTTGATGTGATGCAAAAGATGGAATATCTGGACTGGGTAATGCTTGAAACATTGCGCATGCATCCTCCGGCATCGACGATGCACAAAATATCGACGAAGAAGTACATTATGCGTAAAGGTTTCCGGGACGAAACCGGACACGAAATAAGCATATATGTTCGCGAGGGGACTCCAATTTTAATTCCCGTGCTGTCCATACACATGTAACATTCATTCGCGAAATTAGATTATATGTCAGTTTAAAAATCCGTTTCCATCACACACCTGTTTCAGGGACCCCAAATACTTCCCAGAACCGCAGCAGTTCGATCCGGAACGGTTCAGTCCAGAGCGAAAGGTTATCCATCCAGGAACTGTCTTTATGCCCTTTGGAGAAGGACCGCGGATGTGTCTAGGAATGCGATTTGCCCAAGCGCAGGTGAAGTTGGCGATAGTGAAACTAATGCTAAGCTTCCGTATACTGGTTGGTCCATCCGATAAACCGTTTGTGGTAGATCCACGATCATTTGTTTACCAATCGAAACATGGTTTGCCAATAATATTTGAAAGACGTTAATGTATCTGTCGAAATGCTCGAATAAACATACTGTTATTCATTTAGTAAAATTATAATATGCAATCACAATGATTTATTTATATTATAAGTGTACCTTGTTGTCTCACTGTTGATTATTCGTTTATTCATATATTCTCGTATACCTTCATATTTACTTATAACTTTAGCTTTGTCTATGATTTAAATTTTAATGAATCGATTGTATACGTTTGATTTTCTGAGTTATAGAAGCTTCCATTTTTTGTTCATTTTTTTCAAAAAGGAAACGGATGTAATGTTTCAAAGCAAACAAACTTAATATAACTGTGCCAAAAAACTGGTTTGAGTTTGAGTTTTTCCTATGTAACCGAATATCGACATGTTCGACCACGTCCATCTTTAGAGGTTTGATAAGAATTATATCGATTTTCGTATGAATTTAGTTCTCATACGAGCTTTCTAATTGTTTTTATCGATAGCATCGCGTCATAATCCCCTTTTTATTTATTCCATTCTGCAACAATGTTACAGCAGACAATGGAAATTTATTTTATTTAGACGATGTTCAATTTTATTTAGCCTCTTTGCCCTTGTGATGTAAGATTAATGATCTAAAAAAGACTTCTTTATAACGTTTAACCTTCAAACGTGCATTACAAGCAAACGTATTTGTATGCTATTTTAATATTTTCATATTGATTCGTTGTCATGGTTCATCACACTTTCCCATACCTCATAATGCCGCAGTTGCATTACTCTACCTTAGTTACTACAGCAAGCAATGAATTATTCACCTCATTTGAGCGCCTGGTATCGGCTCCATGTGTTGTTTTTCTTACGGAAAACGGTCGAATCGTTATGAAGTAGCAGATCTCCAGCAGGCTTAGAATACTCACACCCATGAAAAGTCCCAACAGTCCACCGCAGTTGGCCAAGAAGTCAACCAAACCGTAAAGCTCCGATCGTTTGGATGCGATGAAATGTGATTCCTTGAAGTAGATTTCTATTGATGATACTAAAATGCTGAATATTAAATAACTGATTAGAAATAAGTAGAAAATAATATGATGTTAGTATTTAGTTCAATACTTAACTCTTTAGTTGCTAACGGGAAATTCTTCGCCTTTATAAATTTTTCCACGTCGAGGGATGTTTGCGTTATTTCAACGTCATATTGAACGGAACTACACGCTGGTAAGCAATTACAGTCACTGATACTCCTCCTCTGATCAACTCTTTGCGTATTCCAGTCATCGAAAATTTCATCTTTATCCTTATTATACGATATCGCGTGAAACATGCAAGGCCACTGGCTTAGTGGACACACCTTCGTTTTATTTGTACGTGGCATAGAAAAACGTACACAACCGCACAGTGCAAGCGTCAGGTTTGTTATACATTCCAGCTCGCAGTTGTCCTGATTGTAGATCTTAAAGAACTTCAGATGGCGCTCGTTGTTGAAGAAACATTGTCGCTTCTCCCAACTATAGTCGGCCGCCGATTGAGACGTGACAATCATTTGGGGTTTAACTGCAATCGACACCTCGTGACCAACGGGAATGCGAATATGGTGCTTGGAAACATGAGGATATTCGTCCGGACTATGGAGAATAAGTTTGTAGCCTTGAGAGAATCCCTTGAAATGGATGAATTGAAAATAATAATCAAATGAAATGGTGTAATAAACACCAACCATTCAATTGATTTTTTAATTTCACTTTTAGCTCTTCACTTTTTTTTAGGAATCCTGCCACCGTTACCTATAAGCACGTCCAACAATAGGTTTACTTTCATTTCAATCTAATAAATGAGTAATGTACAACAGATAAAGATGTACGGAAGAATAAAACATTAACAAACTTACCGTGCACATATAGTCCATGTCATCTCGATTTTGTTTCAGAAATAGCGTAAGACCAACCTGCAATCCTGCGCCACGAGCGTAAAGTGGAGCTTTCGTATTTCGATGCCCGATATCGCCGTAATCCGATGCATTGTACCAATCCTCCATATAATTGTGATCGGTATGGAGAATATCTTTACGAAATATTTCTCGTTCAGCCATCATGTTGAACGAATAGCAGATTCCCTCATCAGTGATGGTCTCAGCCAGGTAGTTCGCGCACCTAGTGTTAAAATTGTCATACACGCACAGTCCAACCACATCATGTCGTGAGGGAGACAAATTTTTCAGCATGTTGACGACATCGTCCTCATTTGTGCCGTTGAGAAATGATAGATAATATTTCTCGGCATGGTACATCATGTTGCACACCTGAGAAACAGCTTTAAGTTGTCCGATACTACCAAAAAGCAATAAATTAAAATTATTGTCTTCTATTGGTACTTTATTTCATACTTACATCTGGTAATCGAACGTTTCATTTGAGGCGTCCTCAAAACTACTTTGTAACTCGTTTATTTTGGCAGTGAAATTTAGTTTAGACGATTCCACCTTAGTCTCTGGACATATTGTAACGGCGGGAAATTGCACTTCCCAAATGGGTGTACTTTTCTCGGAGAAGGACACGATGATTGGTGCTTGGTTCCACTTTGTGTAGGCTTTGTAAATCATAATTCCACAACCTATCATCGACAGGAGAAATACTGTCACCCACCAGAATCTGAACGTTTGGTGAGGGAAAAGAACCGAAATAAAAATACTATTTATCGTCTTGGAGCGATTAAATAACAATCGACTTTTCGCACCTTTCACAGGAATTTCGCTCATCCTCGTCGAAGTAACGTACGCCATGGATGGAACTGCTGGAACAGTACTCTCGAAACACTTCCGATCGGATGGCTTTGCGTGACCGTCTACTAAACACTCTCATTGCAGTTGATAAAGCAAACGATGCGGAAGAAAGCTACGGACTGACTGAGCAAAATGTGTGACTAAAGGTAGAACCAATGACGATCCTGAATGTGTGCAATGTTCTCGTTGATAATAATGTTTGCATAATATTAGCATAAATGCATTGCATAAATGAGCATGAAAACGAGGTCGCTGGGACTTTCTGTTTTAATGGTTTAGTAAAAGTGCAATAAATGACACCTTTTTCCAGTAGCTTAGTGGAGTGATATTTTTTAGTGACATAGTAATTAACCCAATAAAGAAGGATCTTCACCTTGAAGAGTAACAGTTTTCTTTTTAATATTGAGCATCGACTTGGACAGACTATAAATCTAGGAAGATTATTGGTTGAACTACTTTGTAGTACATAGCTTCTACTAAGCTGAACAACCAGTAATTCGCCACAGTAGGCGAAAAAGGTTGCTTATGAAACTCAAATGCTAGTGTCGATATGAATTGAGTGTATCGGAATTAAACATCCAGAAGTAAATATGTGGCGGGTATCATGGGTTCAAATCCGTAAGGCAGCTTAGTCTGCTCGTAGTTTATGCTTTGCTTAATGCGTAGTAAATGATGTAATACGAAATAAAAATGAAAGGGGAATTTTCAGCTTTTGTGATACCTTTTCTCGATTTTACCGAATCGCAGTTAGCACGAGATGTCATTAGTTGAACTCCTCTAATAGCTCCTTTGATTCTAAGGCGGGCCGTAGCCTCATCGAGCTACGTACTTACAATTACTCCCACAAGTACTTACAATTGATCATTAGTCTTTTCCTGGTAATTTCGGTCAGCACATCATCGAAGATATATTACACCAAAGTGCTGAGAACCTTTGTAGATCGTGTCTTAGAAGTCGATCTCCGCACTCTCCACGATCTTCAAGAGCAAACAGAAGAGTTCGTCGCATTACTTGAAACCCGTCTCAAAAATCTATCCGAACATGTTCGACATTCTTGACGACCTTTTCGTCTTATTAAAAAACAAACATTTATCGTGTCATAAACTTTAAAAGAAATTATCAGGCTCGTGAAATCTTTTTCCCGCTTAGTAATTTATACTACGATGCTCTTTGTCGTTCTACTCTGTGCGTTACAGAATGCTGAGAGCTAGGATTAATCTAGAAAATGTAGGACAAAACCGCTGAAGATATTTGAATGTGCAATAAAAAATGATAAAACTTATATAGAACGCATTTATAAACATTCTTGTGTGTTCTCATAACAACTATAGATAAAAAACATGCTTTTCACTGGCTCATTTATTTTCATAAAAATGTATCCCTCCTATACTTTTGATGCTTCATTCTCAATAAACTTGTATGCCCTTTATGTGGAGTATGTTCTTCTTTAGTCGGTTGCTATTCACGATCATAGCAATCGATTGTTTTGTGAAATTAAATCCTCTAC
>JXXA01006567.1:0-15210 GCA_000956255.1 Anopheles punctulatus
GAAAATCAATGCTAATTTTAATAACACGCATTTTGTTGATTCTTCCCCCTTTGTTGACACACGCCGGTGATCTCATCCGACCAACCGTGCGATAACAACGAACAAATCAAACACAACCCTCGCCAGCGGGGAAAGTATGGCTTGCTGGTTTCAAATAATATTTTAGTTGCTCGTACCGATTGGTATCGATCGCGACTGTTTGCTTAATTGAAGTAATTTTCTACCAAATCAACTACCACGGGCGGCGTGGAAGCATTTTCACCGCTTTCTCAAGCGGAAGGAAAGCAAACAAAACGGGCAGCCGTATCCAAATGCAAATGAAGGCTCGGTAGCACAAGGTACCCGTTTTGCGCGGTAAATCCGTGTCAGCTGACTTACAGTGTTGAGCTCACCACGCTTCCGCCCTCGGAACCTCGGTGGGAGAGATCGCCGAAACATAAATTGTTCCACTTTTGCTTTTGCATGTCCTACCGCCAACAAGGCCCAGACGCTTCCTTCTGTTTCTTCCGGTCCAACCGGATTGCACTGTTTTGGGATGTCTTTCTCTCTCTCTCACCAACGCACACACACACGCACACAAATACACCCACCCACTCACCCACATTCTGGCACCATCTTCCCTCCGCTAGCGTGGCCGATTTGGTAAAATTTATTTGGCCGCTTACGGGCGTGGGCGCATGAGTAAGCCACAAACGCACTCGAAACTTTCGATTTCCGTGTCGAGTGGTTTACTTTCTTCGCGCAGCATCCGGCGCCGGGTGTATGGAGGGGGCAGGGTAGCATGGAGGACGCGTGAGTGAAAGATTTCACCCGGAAGACACGACCCAAAATCAGTCTCGGAGGCTATTTTACACGACGAGGCCCCGCATGTGGGTCACGGTAAAAGTGGTTGACATTTTACTCCCGCCAACGATCCTGGCTTCTGTCCTCTGCTCCGTGATTGTCCCGGTTCCGGGTTCGGGTTCGAGTTCGGTGCTGTGTGGAACTGCAGAAAAGCTGGAACTGAATGCACGTGCTTCAGCCTGCCCGGGACAGCACGAACACGGCGAAAGGGATGCCAATTTTGTATTTTCCAAGACAGCAGTAGTGCATTACCATAAATCTTGCGTCCCGGGATAAGCACAACGCATCACCACGTACACACACACTCTCACACACATACACACGGGTTAAACACAAGAAACTTTGGGGGACGGTGGGAACCCTCGGGGACAGGACCTGGATGGGGGAAAACACAGGCAAGGGAAAGGACGAAACATTACCTCGAGGAACCTATCCGGATGTAAGCCTGCCAGGGAAAGGAGCCAAAGCCAGCGTCATCTCCACCGACGATCCGCCGCTGGGCCGTCTGCTTCGCTAACGATATTCCGCAACCTGAGATGGCCAAGGAGGGAAGAGAACAAAAAAAAACACGAAAAAAGAAAACTTATGAGAAAACGGTTCATATCAGGTGTGTCAAATTTAGTTTAACAAACAACAAAACAGTCTAGAGAGAAGGTGCGCTTCAAACAAAAGGGAGGAAAAACACAAAAAGAGTACAGAAAAGAATAAAAGCCCCATCATAGAAACAGAGAATGTGAGTTGGGTGAGCAACAAAAAAAAAACCATAGGAGTGAAAGAACGCCGGGTGTCTGGGTCAGTTCGGAAACGAGTGCGTTTATGTTTTTATGCGTAATGGTGATAAAAAAGTCAATAAAGTGTGTGAGTGTGTTGGTGTTACGGTTGGTGGTTGTTAGTTTTTTTTACCAACAATGTTTGTGAGGGATGTCATTGAACGTAGATCACAGCTAATTTAGTTTCAATACTGGAAATAGTGATTTTATAAATGTCAGACAATATAAATATCTGCAAATGGCATAAAAACATAGTCATATCTCTCTACAATTTTTTAGACCAACATTTCTTTAAACAGGTTTTGATTTGTACAGAACATTTTACAAAATAAAACCAATAGCTCGTCAATACGTAATCTATTTTATTTTCATACTTTTTTCAGATATTTTCTATTTGGAGATCACGACAGTTTTATTTTTTTAGTAGATATAATTTCCTAACATACTGTACGCTAAAACAATTTTAATGATAAAATCATCCTTTTCCTTCCCATTCAATACTGCTTTCCCACTGTTGAGAAATTTCATTGACTTAGTTAATTAACTATTAACTAACGACAAATTTGATTACGGCCAACTGAGCGTCTAGCCCACCGTCTTGCGTCGCGCGTGAAAGCTAACGCAAATAATCTATTATGCGACTACCAATATGTCCCAATCTGTATCTGATGTGGCCAACTGTGATCGACCGTTTGCGACAATTACCCCGCGATCAGCGCCATGAGCCGAAATTCCACACGGAAAGAAGTTTTAAGCAGGCAAACTGGCCAACTTTCCTGGTTAGATAATCCAATGGGCGTTGGGGACCTAATTCACTATCTTGAGCTGTTCAAAAGCGATGTTAAATCGGCTTCATTATTGCTCGGACATTGGGACATTTGGAGTCTCCGTTCACTTAATGTCTTAATGCATGGAGACCGGACCACGTGAAAAATGGTGAACAAACAGTTAAGACGCGATTGCTTAAGGGAAAGATTCGGTAAGAGATCGATTTAAAGAACTAATGAGAGGGAGTTTCATTTTCCTCGAAGAATCAGTTTTTCTCTGGTGCGTGCGTGAGGTTGGGAGGGACTTTAATTCGGAGGGACTTGAGTGTGACTGGAGCTGGTGGCTTAATTAGCCACCTGATGCGAGTTTTGTGTCTAATTTCATAGGAATTTACGATTATTAACCTAAAAGCAACCACATGCAATTCCATGCCGTCGATGTTTGTGTAATTTTTTTGATTATATTTTTTTTCAATATGTGTGTATCTCACTCATCAAAGCTGGCTTTACGTGTTGTTTGTGTCACTTGGTTACCGTATGCCTGTAACTCCATTCACCATTTCAGCCGTTGGACGTGGTTTCGTGCGAAGCCCCAAATCCAGGAACCCGGGAAGGACTCTCTACTACTATCTAACCGACATCCACAGGTTGCGCAGGATGGATTGGGATGGGATTTGGTGGGATGCTTGGGATGGGGTTGGATGAGGGGGTTGAGTTGGAATGGAGGATGGAAGGTTTGTATCAAACGAACAAAAACCAAACAAAACAAAAAACACAAAACCATAACTCAAAACGTTCGCAAACGCAAAGCTACCGCGCGACCGACACGCCTGCGCCTAATTTGTGATGCATTGTTTTGCTCTGTTGCTGTTGTTATTGGTGGTGGTTCTGTTCGTTGGCACACTCACTGGGATCGTTCTGGACCGGACCGTACTCGAGGGCGGGCACGTTCGTCAGGTCGACGGCCGTGCTCGCGTCGATACCGATGTTGGCCGACTTGGCCGTCCGATGGCAGCAGCCCTTCAGCATTCCACCGCACGTACCCTGCAGCAGCCCGCCGGACATCCAGCAGAGCAGGAAGAACTCGCACGTGCCGCCCTCGTGCTGGCACTGCAGCTCGCTTCGCACACCGCGATTGTTACCACCGTCACCACCGACTAGATTGGGAGTCCGGGAGTTAATAAATGATGTTTGCGTTTACGATGGTGTGTGTGTATGTGGTTTGATCTCAGTCGTGTTTCGCGCGCGATACACGCGAATGTCTGTGTGATGCGATTCGTTCTGTTCAGGATTTGGGAAGAATCACAGCAACACTAAGCAGATGTTCTAATTTATTGAGATTTTGACATAAATCTCCCCTATTTTTTTGTATATTTACTATGTTAAAAGTCGATAATAATCTTGAAAATTTTCATTTGTGTTCGATTGCTTTTAATGGATAAAAAGATATACAATATTTTAAAACTCATAAATTTACGAAAATTCTTTAAATAATTTTTCAACAGACTAACAGAACAGAATAATTTTTCAACAGAATTGAGAAAAATATCTTTGTAATCCATGAAAAGCCATTTAAAAGTTTAAATTTTTAAATTTCATCTAAATGGTCCATATGTTTTCATGACATAAAAATTCCTTGAAATAGCAAAACAATCATATTTTTGATCCAGCAAAATCAGTTGTATGAAAAGCCTTCACATTGCACATCTTTTTCTGTGTTATGAAAAAAGCTATCTAGCTAAAAGCTTCACTTCTAATTTCTCAGTGCTGCTCGTAACATCCTCCCTACAAAGCTAGTCTGGTCTTTGTGGTTGCGTCTTCCAACGAACACCGATGATCTCCAATCGAACCGATAAATCTCTCTTAATCATCGACGAAGTGATTGTGACGCCACGCAACGCACGGCGATGAAGATGATGCAGCATTAGACAAAGCGTAATCATGGCTTAAGACGTGCCAAGATAGCCATTACGAGTGCCTTCGAATTGGCATCAAATAAATCAGGAAAAAACACACATACACACACAAACAGCGATCACATCTTCGCCTCCCTCCGCAGTTTTCATCCCCGGTTTACGCTGAATGTCCGGCACGTTTGATTAACCGGAACATTGCACAGCCGAGTCAGATGTAGTTGCCGATGGGATGGCCGGATCTCTGGGCTCGTATTACGTAAACTGTTTACGTCGTCTAGTTCTCTCTCTTTCTCTCACACACACACGAACACCGTCACTTCCCAACCATCATCATCATCTTCTTCTTCCTCCACTGCCGCCAGTACCGTGCCGTTGAGTGCACGTCCTTTTTGAGCTGCACACGCCATGTCTTGAGTTACCTTCTCCCATGTAGGGTCAAACCGACCGCTCACTTTCCGCGACACCGTCGTTCGTGGTTTCCTTTCACGAACGTCACTCTCACTTTCATTTGCTGTTTGGATACTCTTTTTCCATCCTTCCGCACGGCCATCTTCCCCGGGGGAGATGGGGCAGCTTGTTTGCTTTACCGCGTCCTGCCTCGGTGGTGGCAGCCGTTTTTCCGATTCAGCGCTTGCGAAATTTGCATCGCGCACGTGCAGGCGCTAGTGGACGGTGTCCGGGCGAAACGGACCGGGGGTCGGGGTTTTGCTTTGGGTTTGACATTTAAATTTGTAAACCTTTAAATTCTTTACAGCTCTTCAAAATCCTAACAATAATCTGGGCTAAATTACAACAAATTTTGTTTCCTCCCACCATCAACACAAAAAAAAACTAGTTTCCGAATTGAGGAAACGTAAAGGAAAGGCTCTCTGTGAAGTGGTAATAAAATTGCTTGAACAATAACGCACTTCCGATTTCCCTTCTCCCTTCCACCCCAAAAATGCTCACCGGCAGTAAAATCATTAACGAATCACTATTTAATCTCCGACCTTGTCATAAATCGGTAGCTTCCTGCTAAATGCGTCTGCTCTCCCTTCTCGCCAGTGGCGATGCAATTTTGCAAAGTATAGGTTTTTATCACCCGCTGTCCGATCGGTTCGCCTCGTGTTGCTCGTGCTGGAGCCATTCGGCTCGTAACGGCGCTTAAACTCTTGCGCACTCGTTCGCTTAAAGAGCGAAAGTTTAATTAAGCTTTTCAATAATGGCGAGGTGATCCAGGCAATGGGTACAAAAACAAAAAAAAATACTAGCCATAAAAGTGAAGCAAAAACTGCATCATTTCTCTTCCCCGTTCCCGACGTGGTAGAGCGAGCGGTCTGAAAGGTGAAGCGGGTAAGAAACTATGCTCCTATATCTGCAGCGTCGATAACGACCCATTTCCTCCCGATGGGAACGCCACTGATGTGCCGATGGAGGAAACTGTGCCGAACGGACGTAAAGTACCGCGTGCCAACCACGGTTCCGCTCCGTTCCGTCGGTGAGTGCTGTATTTATTTATTTTTCAACATAGGTTGAGGTTTTTCCGTTCGGACTCGTGACAAACTAGCCCGCAAGACGAACCGCACGTTATGCAATCATGCCAATCATGCAACACACACTCAAACGCTCCAGCGTGATGGCCGTCATAGGCTAGATGGGCGCTCCAAGTTCCGGAACCGAATCGCTAATTTGTACCACGCGCACTCGCGCTCGCTTGTTTGCTTTGTGATGCTGCGCCTGCTTCGGTCGCGGTGTGTGTATGTGTAGCTTACGCGTTTCGTTCACGGCAAGACTGTTTGGCAAACGGTCGTACGAAATGCAAAGCTCCAAAAAAGCAAAGGATCGGTTACCTTAACCAAATACCGATCGGATCCGGTGAAGGTGGCAAATGGGTTTCTCTTTTTCGGGGAGGGAAGTAAACATAACAGTGTCGTCTGGCAGGGTAGGAGAAGCTGAAGCTAGTGGCTACACTCCTGCTAAGGTTTGCTAATATACGAGAAAAAGTTCATATAAATCATACTTCATGTGAAAAAGAATACTACAAGCTTGTTGATGGGTCATGAATAGTTTTGATGCCGACCAACCGACCAACTGGCGCAGATGCCGACGAACAGTTCTAGCGAAGGACGATTACCGAAGGTCGAGACAATTTATAAATTATAAGAGGATGTTGTCTCACTCTCTACAAACTCACGCTCTTTGTATTGCAAACAAAATGTGAGTCTGTAGATTTAGACCGGAAAATTTTCATACACAAATGATGGAGTTAGCCAAAATTTTAATTGTTTTTCGGATCTTTCTTAGCGGTATGATCTTTGCAATAATAATTATAATTAACAATAGTTCAGGGATCATAAAAAAAAACATGAAAAGGTTATTTTGATCTTATGAAGGATTATGTTATATAGAAAAAAAACTATTCCATACAAACTAGGTAAATAATATCGTGATTGTTGCAAAACGTATTTCATATTCAAAATATATTCAGTAGCATTAATTCAAGAATCGATTGTTTTTAGAATGAGAACCATGCGCTTTTATTATTTACAATTCAAATTTAAATTGAATGTTTTGTAAAGTCTTATATAACTATAAAAATATGATTGCATCAATTTTACACTAGCATTTTCTACTTTGTGGACTTATACACTTTATGTGAACTGAAGAATTATTTAAAATAAAAAAGGTAGAATTCTTGTTAAAATGAAAATAATTTACAATCAGGATTCGTTCGATTAGGAAAACTCCCACACAGGTTCCAATACGATTCGACTAAATTAATTAATTCATAGAAGGAGGATAAAAGGTTTGAAACAGTAACCAGTAAATTTTACATGTAAAGTTAATCATTGGAATTTGGAATTGATTTTTACCTCTTTTTTGTTAACGCTATAATACAATCATGCCGCTGCGGGTGGTTTTAACAATGCATGTTCACTTCAAAACCGGGCTAGCAGATACTTTATCGAAGTAATGAACTTGGGATGTAATAAACCTCACCCAATCAGATCATTCCGCGCTGAGTTGCTTAAGAAATGTGCTCGTGCAATTTTTAATAATATCTCACACCAATCTGTCCCGCGAGACATAGCCCAACGGTCCCGCTCGCTTGCACTTGTAACGAAATTTTACGATTTGCTAACACCCGCGACTGGAGAAACCATCTTAAGAAACCATCTGGGTGCAATGCTCCCTTCGGCGGGTTCTGTGAAATTAATTAAGTTCATTTTTCACTCGCCCCATTGGGAAGGCACAAGCTGTCAGGGGGTGCATCAAATAGCGTACGTTATTAATTTTTTTTGCTGTTCTGCTTCTACACCTACCCTTACCCACACGATAGTCAGAGAAAGTGAGCTGAACTGATGAAACGAACTGGCGAATAAAAAGGGAAAAAAAGACTTCAGCGTGTCAGAATAACTTAAATCGCGATGACGCGCGTCAGCATTTTTCCATGCCGGCATGCTTGGAAAGATTACCCCAAAAAGGAGGTCCGAGAAAAGCAAAAAAAAACAAGAAATTGCGCAACGTGCTGCGTGAAGCCACCGCGTGAAGAAACGACCGATAAAAGCTTTACGATTTATTGTTGCGCGTCGTTCATTATGCGTTTTTTTTTTGTGTAGCACTTTGTTCCAGTTAGTGTGTCGGCCAGCCGGGCACGATAGCCCCGAGGGGTGGCGTTGGATTCGGTGCGAAATTTTTCTTCCTTCCTCTCGCCTTTGACCGGAATTGAGTTCGTTTTTTTTTACGTGGGGCAAAGCAAACCTCCAAAGCAGAAACGGATGAAGTATATTTCGGTAATTTAATAAGCGACCGAGTCGTTTCGAACTCAACGCTTATCACGCAGCTCCGATCTCGTCGGGCAGCTGGTGGTGAGATGATTACATGATGCGCCAAATGGGAGAGGGATGAGGGGTAGGGGGGGGAGGAGAAAATTTCACGGGAAAAATCAATAAGCCCAAGCACGGTAGCCGGCGCGCCGGTGAGGCGGAAGGGTGCCAAACAGCCTCACAAAGGCCGAGGAAGGCAGCGAGAAAGAGAGGAATGCAGAAAAAAACAAGATAAGACAAGCAGCAAATCAAGCAAAAACCTGCTCGCCAACATCGGAAGCGGCCAATTTACGGGAAACGAATCGAACGGTGGGGCCTCCGGGCAGCCGATCGGTGCGATAATACCACATCCGGCGTGAACACATGTCGTGGGGACGCCCGGTTTCGAGCACGGCGCCCTCCCCGGGTCCGGATCTCAAGCCTTCCCTCATCCAGCGTGATAACGCTGCGTCGATGACATAATCAGTCACGATTTCGATGGAAAAAGCAGCCCCGGAACCGGTTTCAGCGAGCAAGCAGCCGCGAAACGAAGCGAAGTGAGAGCCCCCTCCCCCCCGTCACACGTGCCTTGCTTTCTCCCTCACTCCTTCGCGCATCTGACCAACCGGCTGTGGTGGTAGGTCGCGTCATCGCAACGACAAAAAAGCAACTTTCACTCCATATTTTAACCGAGCCGAAACGAGCGAAATGGGCCCGTTGCGATGGATGCGAGCGTGGCCGGTTCGGCGTGGTCGCATCGGTTGTACGACTTGCATATGCACGTGCACTAAGTGCATCCGTGCGACGCGGGGCGCCGAATGTCACGAGAATGGCATTTGGGAGACGTTGGTAAATGCGAAGCGCACGGTAGGAGTCACATTAAGGGAAGCAATGTTTCGTTCCGCAGAGAACCGTGCAAAAATTATGTAGTGAGTGCATCCCGGGAGTAGTACGTAACCGTCGACGGAGCGTGTAATAGAAGATGCATTAACGAGGCTGATTATTTGAATAACTCCAGTGTTCCAAGAATTCATCACAGCTCTTAATTTCGTACAGTTTTTCGTAGTTTTTCAATCATTTTAAACATTTTTTAATTCAAAACCAAGCTTATGAATTTGTTACTGGATGTTATCTTTGTAAGATTATTTATAATTTTCTTAAATTTTTGGTTTTTTTATTATATTAGCATTATTTTCATTAATAATTGTTCATTGCAAATAATTACTATCATTTCAACCAATCATTTTTAAACTTAACACCTAACTTGATTCCTCTTTAATCAGCGAAAAAGTACTATAAGTAAGTACTATAAAAAAAGTAAGTACTATTACTTGAAAATAGTCCAAAATGACAGCATCATATTTTTCACCATAAAATAAAACTATGAAAAAACAAGTAGCTTTCAAAACAATAAATCTTAACGAATAACAACCATTTGGATTATATCTAAGATGATTAATCAAATTTTAGATTAATGTTCTTTCTGATACTGAAATCAGAAAATTAATCCTTAATTACTGTGTATATAGCTGTATTGAAAACTGCTGGTAGAAATGCGCTACAAAGCAATTTTTGAAATTATTTTATTTATTATTGATTTATTTTACACGAAAATACAAATATTTTTTATATGAAAATTAAAATACAAAACAAAACAAGCCTGCAATTCAACAATCAAATTGGGTTGATTTGGGAGTTTTCGAATGAGCAAAAAATTTTCGTTTTTTCCCTGAAAATTTGGACCGAAATCAAATCTGCTTACTTTCACAAAGGCCTATGTAATTGTATTAAAGGAAGTAATAGGCTCAAATTTTTTACTATAAATATTGTATGAAGTTAAGTGCACACATGGATTTTCCCAACTTCTTCTCGTAGTAGATATGTCATGAAAACAAAAAAAACAAAAACCTAGGTTATGAATACGTTTTGACTATATTCTTGAGGTACCTATCCCATCACAAACCTCATGCCAAAAGACCATTTACAACGATAGACATTGGATACAAATCTTTTCTTTGTTTCCAAACCCGCCTTTCGAACGACCGCTCGCAACATAACACATCCCATAAAACACTCAAAGCCAATGTTTGCCGTTTGAAGGAAAAATTAACCATTTAATGTAAGGCACCCTAAACAATCGAATGCTTGCTCGGATTTTTTCACCTCTCTCTCTCTCTCGAGTGCTCGGTTTTTCACCGTTTTGCACTCGGCCCCGCTGCCGTTCACCCAGCCACCCGAAACGAATGCGGAGAAAGTATTTTAAGTGTAGCAATATAACGCCTTTCGCAGCGTTGTGTTAAGTCAATCTCCTGCCACAATCCAAAACTGCAGCAGCGTCGAATAGTTCGCGGGTGATGGCTGGACTTCAGGTGGCGTTGTGTAAGCAGCAGCCTCAAACTCGTCCAAACGGCACTGAGGCAATGCACACAAAGTTCACACCCGTTGCGATCACTCACCCGCGGAAAACACCAAAGTCACCGTCCAACGCGGCGTTTGCCTTCCCTTGTTGCACCTGCTCAAACACCATTTTTACGAGGTGGAAAGATTAAGCTACAAAGATTAATTTCCGCTGCCGGGAAGGCGGGAGCGATCGCACGGTCGGCATTATGGTGATGTTCGATTTAGGGCCGAGACATGGCGGTACGGCTTTTCTTTCGAAGGTAACGAAAACTTGGACGAAATTGAATGTACACCCTTTAGCTGAGGCTTTACTAAAGCGACGAACGATTTCTGCAACATCTACCCATTCTACCAGAAGAATATGATTGTGATCGAACACACACCTAAATCATTTTATTTACAAAAGGCAAGACAAGCAGGAAAGTATAAAAGGATTTGTGTGGTTGTAATTCACTGCGGTTCAAAAATGGGGAGCTATTTCGGTGCTGTTACCACCGGATTACTACAGCAAACGATCATTTAAGACAGAAGGAGAGCTACAAAACCTTTCTTTCTTGGTTACTTTTCTTTACATTTTACAAAGCAAATTTGGAATTTGGACAAATGCAAGACGAATGAGGCAACTGAACAATTAAGAAAAGAATTACACGTCCTTTTGATGGAGCCATCCATCGTTTTGTTTCATGATAGTGGGTGAAAGATGAAGGATTGGATTATTCATTGATGAGAGTATATAATGGTTTATCTGACCATTTCTGTACAGTTTTACGAATAATTTTGTTTTTAGAAAAATTCATGATTCAAGCGGGATGATTGTACATTTTGAAGAAGCAACTAAATCTGAAGAAAAATTTTGTATTCTCTAGGTTATTTTAATTATTATTATGTCTACTTCTCCTTCCTCAAGTCATGATTTACATATTTCTATTTTGAAATACTAGAAGAAATAAATCAATAAATCAGCTATTGCAACCCATTGCTGTGTTTTTAAAATAGTTTTTTTTTATAATTTTTTCTCAACATATATAATTATCACAAATAAAGCACAATACCGTATCAATACCATAGTTCTTAAACTAGGAAAGCTAGTTCAATTCCTGCTTTTCAACGACCAGCGAGCGTTCTTGCAGTCAATGATGATGTTCATTAGATATAGGATTTTTTTAAATACTCTCCAGGAATCAGCATAATCAGAAAAATTAGAATTCTCACAATTTCAATAAAAATCCTAAAATATTGCACATAACTGTATCTCGTTTGTAATCTATGCATAAATCCTATTATTAAGCTCTATAAAGAGCTGCTGCTGAGTTGCGAAAAACATATGGTACCAGCTTTACAACACGTCGTTCGCGGTGCTTATTTCGCGCTGCCAAGAAACAGCCGCCGGAACCGGGACGTGAGCGAAAAATGAGACACCTTAGTTTCTGACACACCCCCGCCCGTGACACCCGTCGGAAATCGATCGACGCCGGAGAGAAAGAGACAGTTATGATGATAATAATGATGATGATGATGATGATGATGGTGATGAATTGCATTGAAAAAAAAAATAACAAAAAGAGTCACCCAAAACACAAACAAACAAGCCAAGAGAGGACTGGAAAAGAGCCACACGCAAAATGAAAGTCGAGAGGGAAGGTCGCTAGCGTAACGGTGGAGGGTCGCGCACTTACCACGATCTTTGCTGGTTGTCGCCGGCTCATCGTTGATGTCGTCCTGGTTGAACTCGTTCCGCACGTCCTGGATGGCGGCCAGCTCGTTGAGGCCAAAGTTTTGGTCCCTGTTTTTTTTATTGTGCGTATGTTGCGTTAATGTTAGTGCCAACTGGAGGCGGCCGCGAGAAAACTCACCGAAAGACAACATTGTCGACCCCGAATCCAGACGGGCCGGAGGCGAGATCACCCTGCGGAAAGACGACACGTGGCGAGCGGGTCTTCCACAGCGGCTGGTAGATCTTCTGGTTCGGCTCGGTGTACAGTTTGGCCGGGAAGTAGGGCGGCCGGTTCGGTTGGTACGGGCTGTCGGTGTAGTAGGCCGGATCGAACGTGCGGAAGTTTTTACCCTCGCCGGCGAACTCTCCGAACGGGCGCTGGATGGCCGTAACCGGCCCGGCAACGTCCCCGAACTTCGTCACATCGTCCCGGAACGGTTGCTTCACGTTCACGCTGCCCGGGAACTCGATCAGTCGGCTCGGTCGCGGCAGCGACTCAGCCGGCCGTAGGTCGATCGGAGGCCGGGGATTGAACTCGCGGAAGTAGCGATTGGCGTAAAGGCTGCGGGAGAACTCCTCAGACCCGCGGGTACCATCGTGGCCGGGTTCACCGTCGCCACCGGGGACACCGTATTCGTCGGCGGTGCTGACGGGCTGCTGGAAGAGACCCAAGTTGTCGCCGAGCGTGAGGCTTTCCTCGCTGTAGCCTTGCGGCGTGAAACCGGTGGCTGCCTTCAGTGGTCCCGGGAACTGAATGCCCGATCGGCGCGCACCGATGACGGGCGTGTCGGAACGCGAATATCCTTCACCGTCCTGAGGCGAAACTTGATGCTCAGGTTGCTGCAGCGGCTGCTGTTTCGAGCTGGTGTCGGGCACTTCCGGCTCATCGTTTTCCGTATCCTTCGGCGGTCGGCTCGGTCCGACGGGTTTCAAATCGGACGGAAGCGGTTGAGCCTCCTCACGGTAGAAGTAACTGATCGGGATGATCTTATACCGATGCTGCCGCTGAGCGCGGCTCACATTCTGATACAGAGGTTCCTGCTCGGGCGAGGGCAACGCCGACGACGGGGGCAGCTGATCCGGTCCCAAATCCACCGGCACCTCATCGGACCGACGCATCTGGAAGGCTTTCGATCGTCGCCGCTGCAAACCGGCGGGCCCGCTCGCACCCGCCACGGTCGTCTCATCCGCAACCCGGAACGCACCGAACGTGTTCTGCAGGTGGCGACTGTTCGGCGTACGGCTGTCGATGTAGCGGATGTTGTCGACGCGCGAAAACAGCTGATGGGGCACGAGCAGGTTGCGGGCGGGCACACTACGGCCCGTACTCCACGGACTGATCTGCTCGATGCGCAGCCCCAGCTCCGGGTTCGTGAACGAACGGACCTGCGCGTTCAGCTTGTTGCTTTTGCTCGTCGGTGACTCGATCGCGTGTGCTAGCAGTATACCGGCGACGATCGTTAGGAGTCTCCATTTGGTAGGTCCTAACATTTTACTTCATTCGTGAACACACTGACACACACACACGCGCGCTTATCCAACCCGCCAAAGGACACACTCTCACGTATAGCACACAAACAACGCTCTCTCTCTCTCACACACACACAAACACGCGCGCTCACACTACGATCGAGGATCAGATCGATCTGTTCTTCTGGCGGGTCGACGGCTCGAAATGGACGAGTTGCTTGCACTCCACTCAGACTTTGATCTCCATTTAGTTAGGGCTTCTGAAGGGAAAGAGAGAATGATCACGATAATGCATGATTTGTCACAGCCCCGTTAATAAAAGCGTTTCTTCACAGCAACGAGCTACCCCTACAGTCCTTCCACGGAGTCCAATAAACTCGACAAACACAATTCCTTTCCACGCAGCGTTCCTTCACATTGTACGAAAGGCAAAGCACATCAACACAAACACACACACACACACACATACAACTACACTGGCAAGTTTTTCCGCTTGGCACGCGTTTTCACTTTCGTTTTCTTCTCCTTCTTCTTTTTCCTCCCCCGCGGCCGTACGTAGTTTTCCTTCCCGGTGCGTTGCACTGCCGCCGCGCTACACTTTATGAAATTGTTCCGATTTTTGCGTCCCTTAATATTGTTATGGTTGTGTGTATTTGGTGTTGCTGTGAAGGTGTTTCTGTTGTTTTTTTTTTTGATTCGTTTTTTGTTGCACCTTTCGATCGGTCGTTCGCTTTGCTTCGCAGCGGACGCGGCCCTCGACGACCGTCTGTACACGCTTTAGGGCTTACCGTGCCCGTTTCGTTCGCCCCGATTTACAGCATAATCACTTCGCAATTCCGAAACACACTGCAACGAGAGGCAGTCGGGTTCGATAGAGGAACAAGCACACACACACACACACACACACACACGCACACGTACACTCTAGGGTGCAACAACAACGGCTAACACACCTGCGCACCTGGAAGTTTAAATTCAAACCACTTTCTTTTTCGATGAAGTGGATTTGATTGCCGCAGCCGGGCAGCGTTTACAGCGAGGCAAGTGCTTTTCGCCGATCGATCGCGCTCAGTTTTACTTATGTGCCTGTTTTACGATATTGATTACGAACTTTTTTAGTTTAGCACAAAACACATATAAAGAAACTATTTTCTATCATTTTATCATTTTATCAGAAACTATCATTTTACTCAGAGATAAGAATAATTCCTACCAGAAATGATTTCATTGACCAATTTTTGTATCGAAAGCCGTTTAATAGAAATTAAGAAACGAAACCGAATTATTTTTTTTTTTACAAGAATTATATTTTGCTAGTACATTCATTAATAATTTAAAACACTTTTTTTACGTATTTAGATCTGCGTGATACCAACAAGATTAAAAAATAAATGTTTTACTGCGATTCAAACAGTTTTAACGGAAGATTTGTTATCTAAATCCATGTGGTTTAAATTGCAAAACTAAATCATAATTTATGATATTATTACATCTATTGGTTTGAATTGTAAAGACTTCTGAGATTTTCAACGAGGATGTAGCATC
>JXXA01006571.1:0-17191 GCA_000956255.1 Anopheles punctulatus
TAAAAGGCGATGATCGTGCAAGTAAAATAATTCTTTTTACTCATGTAATATTACTATATTACTCATTATAAATAAAAACACTTACCTGCATGAGAAAATCACTCTCACGACCACCACACGATGAAATCCCCATCTTGGTGGGGGGATATGAACAAACCCCTGCATGAGGGTGTACGCGAGAGAACCCACCCCATTCTCTCGCCAGACTTCCCATCGCGCGGACGTACGTACGCGCGTCGTTCGTTTTCCGTGCGCGTTTCGCAAAGTTTCGATGTTTTCTTTACCGCGTCGTGCCGCTGTTGTCGCCAGTACGCAGGTTTCGATTCGCAAGTGATAATTTGCTTTCTACTCTGATTGCGTTGCGGGTGTGCGTGCGCGGTTCGTGTTTGCGTCGAAGTGAATTTTGCGCTTGAGTTTTCCGCCTCCCATTGCGAGGAGGAGGGGGTTGGTGTGTTTGTGTGCAGCTGGTGCTATCAGAGCACGACGGGCAGAAGCGGCTAATAGATCGGCGTGAGGCAGGGGTTTTGCATGAAAGTTGCCCACCCGATGTAACTCGAGAGCCAAGCCCTCCCTGCCTAGACGGGGATGACCTTGCAGGCGATGCAGTAGGTTGCGCAAAAAGGGAAGCCGTAACAGAACCCCAACCGGGCGGCGGAAGGGGAACACGTTCCCGGTTTTGATCGTTCGGTTCGGCGTGTGAGCAACGGAAGGGAACGGTTCGGGCTTGACAAGGGTTTCGTGTTTCTATGCGTGGCACTAGTGATCATCCCCTGTACGCGTCGAGAAAGCGAAAGCGAGGGAAAGAAACGGTCGTGAGGGTGCTTCTGTCCGGTGCGCTTCTTTTAACAATAATTCCCCAAACGAGATAGAACGCCCGGTGTACAAGGGGGGAGGGGAGAAAAAAATCTAACACTGTGATGTGAAACAAACAGCCACAAAAGGCAGCCAGCGTCAGGATATAGTGTTGGTGACAGCTCCGTTTACCCGTGCCCGTGCCGCATGAGCTGTTCGTTGAGGCGAGAGAAAGATCATCGCCAGCAATCTATCATTATCGGCGCCATCACTATCGACTTCGATTGAAGTGCGTGTTAATAGTAGTAGTGTGTGCTTCGGTGGTGATGACATGAGGCCGGAAGCAGCAACACGACCAGTGAAATTGGGTTAGCAGAACGTGTATAGGCGGCTTAGTTGACAGATCGTGTCAGATCTCCAAGTCAACTTCGGTGGCAATAAGAAAAAAAAACAGTGTTATCCACTTCGCATCAGCAGTGGGAGTTCCGGAGATAGCGATATCTCAATCCAGCTTCAAGTTCAGTTCAAGCCAGAACTTGACCGTAAAGTTCTTCTACCGCACTCAAAATGGTGTTTGGAAGCCGATTTCGTATAGGAAGGTAAGAAGGTTCACCCAGAGGACAGGATATCCGTGGGATCAGTTGCATAATCCAACACACTGAAGCAGTACGCAAGATCCTGGGAACTAGTTCAACCATCACTCCGGTATCTGCGCGTACCATCTGGATCATGTCCGGGGTTAAACGAGAAGGAAAAACACACTCCATCGCCCACTTGTTCTTCCCCGCGCCCCCGTAACGATAGTGATCTTTCTCAACCTTGCCTCCGATGCTCCATTGTAGATTGTTTCTCTGTGGCGATTTTTTTCTTCGAAACCTCAGACATTTATCTTTTCGGGCGTAGTGTGTTGCGGGGTTTTAGAAAGGTGGCGTTGTCGTCGCACACATGCACGAGCGCTAAAAGAAAAACAAACCACGGGGAGCGGATTGGCCGCCGATAAGGGAAGGTAATGGTGGCGTTGTATCGCAAACTTCGCAAGATGCACGGTGCGTTCTTCGCCGTGCAAACACACTCTCGCCAAGCTGCAGTTATACAATACACCGGAGTGCGGAGGGGAAAAGACACCGTGTTTGTTTGCGTGTACTTTCACTTACCGCCGGACGTCTGATATCCCACTGGACCCTAGTTGGTTTCGCAGTTTGGCGCTAAAGTGAGGAGATCCGAAGTTCCTGTGCGGTGGTCTTCCTCGTGCGCTTGTGCCTGCGTCTCGCGCAGTACGGTCGAGTTCGGCTGGCGGAAGGATGATTATTTTTCGCCAGCCAGCCCGCCAAACCGTCCGACAATGCGGACGTTCAGAAGCCGCATCACATTTGCTCCAGCTTCCAGGCTCACGCGTTTGACGCTGGCCGGAGTGCTTGATTGCGCCGGCGGCTACTATGTTTCATTATGCTTCATTATTGCCATTCCCGGCCCGACGCGAAACGTTTGCACTCCCTCCTTCCGCCCCTGGTGTGTTCGGTTACAAGAGCTCCCGGTCGTGATGAGTAATGGCGGACCGCGGACTGGCCGCGGTAGCGATTGGAAATAATTAGCCTCGCGTTTTGCGATTATTTACAGTACGTTGCCAGTGCGGGGAGAGGGTACGGGGTTCCCGCGAGTGGAAAAGGTTTCCGATTTCGAGATGTATTATTTTAAGATCTGTACTTTACACTCGGCTGTAAGGTTTCGCTTGTCGTGGAAGATATCTCCGAGTCGGTTTAGCGCCTAAGCACTCCACAAAGGGGCGACTCAAACGTGAAGTGCTTTGTTCTCACTGGAATCCCGAAAACGGTGCCCCAATTCTAATGCTATTGACTCAACGCTCACGCGATAGTGACACTTACGGAGCGTTTGGTACTCCATCACGACCCAGAACTACGCCACGTGCTGTCGTGCACAGCGGATCGGAACAATCGCGTCCTATTGTCTGCAGCTATGAGACACCTTCTCCACAGTGGCCTATTTGGGGTGCCACACGTGCACACGGCGATATCTTGGTTTGCTACTTCTGTGCATCACCGCTTGAATATCTCTAATTTCGACCCGTGCTTTGAAAGTTGTCCACATTGCTGCGGACGGAGCGAAGATATCGTGTGCACCCTGTGGACATGGTCCGTGGTGCCTTACTTTAGTGGAGCCCTTCCTTCCTAACCTCCCGGTTTTGCATAACGGTTCGCTGCGCGATGCTTCTGTTCGGCACGGCCTGGAACAAAGAAGGAACTCCACTGCCACCTGGTGTTCCCGAGGTTCCCCTTTAGCCCACAAGCACCACTACTCCCTTGACTAAACTCGTGAAGGTACCTAGACGACCCTTCGACGGGTTCCATGGTTCCTCTAAACGGGGATTTTTTTCAATGTACTCGTGCTTGCCGAAGTAGCGGCACTTTTCGCTTTGTCACCTTTTGTCCCCCCGCCCCCCAACCCTTTCGGCGAGCGTATGACTCATGATCTTTGCGGTTCGGTGGATTACTTAACACTTGCCTTTGCTCCTGACTGTAACGCGTGCAGAAGCAGACGCGCACCGTGCGAAGAACAACCGCAAAAACCACGAATCACGAATTGCGATCGCAAAAGAATAGGCCGGTGGAGTTTTTTGTTTTGTTTTTTTTTTTTGCTGTATGTACTCTGCCCGCTCCCGATGCGACACAGTGGGTAGATATAAATTCGTTTTATGGTGTACCGTTCTCCGCGGTGTTCCGGTGTACTTGCGTCTTCGGCGGTGATCTGCGCTTTATCTGCGCGGCATCGACACATCTTCACAGCCGCGAGGCACTTGCGGTTGCGGGCCCGCGCCTTGCCGCCGTTGATCTAATTTGCTCGCGTTGTGCACCGCCGCCAGATGAAGACGTGTTCGCATCGGGAGGGCGGGGAGGGTGATTGGCGACAGTGGGAGGAGGGCACGTTGTCGTTGCGTCAGTTCATTTGCCTCCGTGCATCCGTGTTTCGGCACGTGGATGATGGAAGCGACGCCATTGCCGGAGTCAAGAGTTCAACAAACCACCACGACGCCACGAGTGGTGCGGCAGTTGACTCATCGAGCGTGTCGCCGATGGGGTGTGGGAGCTATTTTGGACTGCGTGTGTGTTTGTTTGTGAGATATGGTACCTAGTCCCACCCAGATAGTTCTACACCAGTCAGGCAGCGGTCAAAGTCACGGCTCAAGTTCGAGTGCAGAAGATTCAATTCTTTTCGATACGACGCCTATTTTTAGCGACGTTCGAAGAATCTTGTCCAACACATCTTCGTAACTTCATTGTACCGCGTAACTTCATACGAATCGATATTACTTTTAGTTCGAATGATTAATGAACCGCAACTATCATCAAAACTGAGCGCCCTACAATGTATGACGAACACAGCTCCAGTACGGCGCACTCCGCATCCAGTTCCCATGGTGTGATTGATCGTTGCGTTTCGTTTCGAATCATAATAATATTCGAATCGCCTCCGAGGCATTTCTGCCGACGCCGACGGCTTGTGGCTCTGTGGCTTGATCGCGGAAAAACATAAAATTCTCATTAACCACAACCGAGAGTGCATTCTTGCGTGGCCCGCGTGCGCTTGCCGGGTTTCAAATTCTTTCCACTTTCGACCGGCGGCCATTAGGCGGCTGCTGGTTTCTACGAATCTTCATAAAACCCGAGTAGGCAGTCAGCACATTGACACCGTGTTTGCTCAGCTGAAACCGGGGGGAGGATGTTCACCTGCGAAAGTTCTCCCTGCCGGCTGCACCGTTGTTCTTCGTTCCGCGCCGCCAGTGGAGCACTGCCGTAAGTCTCGGTTTTGGAAACATCCAACCGATGTCCACACTTAGTTTGACGTTTGCGTTCGCTTTTCCATCCAAGGGTGCTGTGAGATATACTTACAATTTACTATTCTCTCTCCCTCTCTCTCCATCACAATTGCGATCTGCTAGGTGCCATTTGTGTTTTATTATATCCATCCCCGGACTCGGGAGCTGCGTTCGAAATTGGTTCGATGGCCGGGTCAGTTCGCGAGGAATGACCTAATAAAAGAGAAATAGCTTTCGTTCACTTTTTCCACTGCGCCGTGGTGCGGGAGTGCCTGCCCGACCGTACTTCCGGTTCGTACGTACGTTCGTTCGTTCGTTCGTTGGGAGCCATGTCGGTGACCTTCGACTTTTTTGTGGCTTTTTTTCGCGCACGTTCATCGACGTGTGGTAAGAAGTTAAGTCCACCGGTGGGAGATAGTCGGGCTTCCCGAAATTAAAGAAAGTTACACGACCGCATGATCGTACGTCTGACTTGGGGTCTTCTTTGGAGATCTGTTGCTTTTTTTTGGCAACTTTGTTCCACCACCTTTTTTCAGCTCAGCTCAGCTCGACCGCAACTTTCGGTGTGGAGCAATCGTGCTACCGCCGTTGGAAGATGTATTTCGAGTCAAAAATAAGTACAAGCGAGCCAGCGACCGGGCCAAGCGATGCGAAAAGATAATGAACTCATTCTTCTTCAGTCGCAGTGGATTGTTTTCGTATGTGTGTTTTGTCTTCTTTTTCGATCTCACATTCCAAATCTGCGGTGGTTCTGCGTAGAAAATATTTCACGTCTCTGGGATTTTTGCTGCAGTGGGGCAGAGGAGTTGCAACCGGCGAGGTGAGCGAATGTCGAAATATTTGTATTTTTCACGCATGACAGCACGCCACCGAAAGGAGTTTGGCTGAGGAGGTGTGAAGTTGCAGTGGAAAGTGTATCACAATATTTGATCCATCACAATATTGTGTTGGCAAAAAAGTGGATGGCGAAAAGATCTGGATCTGGAAAAAACGAATATGGTCGAGTATTTTCTGTGTAATTAAAAAAAAACACAAATATTTCTATTTGTCGCAGATAGAAACCATTAAATTTCAATACACCACAGACAGCATTAATAGTCTACGGAAACTTGCACAAAATAGCGCTACTAAACACGCCCTGAAAACAAACATTCGCCCGGCATTGTCTGATTAATCGTTCAATAGGAAAAATCCAACATCACGTGCCACACCTTTGCAAGAAATTAATTATTATTTTTCATTTTCAATCAATCGTCCTCGCGGGTAGCATAACCTCTGAAAGCTATTACGGGAGCTGCCTTGAAGGGGCGTGGGCGTGTTTCTTGACAAGGACACCTTGGAAGGTTTATGTCTATCGATTAAAAAGAGATAAAATTCCTTTTCACCCTTCCTAGCATAGGCTTGGTGGCCTTCTACTTCAAAGTGTGCTCCACAATAGTTTGTTTAGAGTAAAGACCATGTTAAAGATTGAAGAACCTAGGTCCATAGCATAGAACTGCGGTTTTGCATTCCAGATGTTTGGTAATTTTATTTTAGGCATCATTAGCCGTCCTTAGCCTTTCTTTCGTTCACCATTAAGTTCCGCAAAGGTTCTCGGCCCATTCGTTGACCTTCCGGAGCCTCCACGATCGGGCAAATTCTTGAGCCTAATTCAATTTGATGTCGAACCGGCCCGGTAGCCTGTTCGTTCCGTCATTAGTCAGCTGTCAGCGGTATCGGAGCGAATCCATCGCTTCAGCGCGAATGACGAATAAAAAAAAACAAAAACAAAAAACCAACAGCAAAAGCCGGACCTCTCGCGGGGAGGTCCGATTTTTATTAGTTGGTCAGTGAACGTTCTTGCGGTGGTTGTGTAGGATTAACCTGTCTTCAAGACAGGCCCGCTAACCCATAGCCGCGGAGAACAAACCCGATCGCGAACCCGGAGGCGAAAAATTCGCCAAGAATTCAATTAAAGCGCCGTGGCTTCAAATGACGACGAATTCTGTCAATCACCCAACGCGTTCGATGTTGGTTTGGTTTGCTCGAAGCTCACTGAGCAGCTGCCGATGATCCGAATCGTTGGACGGTTCGAGTGGACACGAAATAGCTTAAGGGCAGGATGCGAGCTTGAGCAATGGTTCAACAGAGATAGAGGGAGCGTCCGCAGCGAAGAAGAGAAAGACGGATTAGGGTAGCGAAAAATAAAAAAAATAAAATAAAAACAACACAACGCACCATAATACGATCACGAAATCTGCTGGCAATCAAGGTCGATCGAATCGGTCGAACGGAAGATTATAAGCCGAAGCTGTTCGTCCCCTCGGGGTACGAACACGCGCGCCCTGCTCAATGCCGGATCTCGCGGCGTCGATGGCGACGCCGTAAAAATCCTATCCCCAAACCAGTTCACGCGAAGTCTTGGGACACCGCGCGAACTGAAGAAGTTCTCGGGACGTTAAAATACCGCTACTACTAGCTGCGCGTGCTGGTTGATCATTAACGATCGGATGGTTGTGCGAATCACACAGCACAGAGCAAACACACGGGGGATGTTTACGCAAGCAAAGGGTGTATTAAAAATCATCCATTTTAATCGAACCGAAAGAACCGTTTCGTTTCGCGGACCATAAATTGGCCAAACATGACGTATCTTCTGGTATCTGTCTTGTGGACTGCATTTTCTCCTGCTGACGAAGTGATTTGGCGTAGTAATTTCTTCCACACTGCATGATTGTTTCAGTGTTTCAAAGAATGTCTCACATCCTAGCAACAAGTAAGTGTAGTTAAACACGACCGACAGCGAAGATCTCGGAGACAACGAAGTCTAGCTTTCGTTTTCATCTTCAGTCCACTCGATCTTGGCGATCACATCGATTGACAGCGATAGAAATTCTTCGAATCCAAGGCTCGCACGCGAGAAAAATGCGATCACAACACAATCGTCCCATAGACACCGGACCGGAGCCTAGGTGCGGTCGGTCTGCCGGTTTCCTTCGCTTTCGCAGCCCCATCAACGACCACTTTTGCTTGCGCGTGACTTTATTTAGCCAAACGGCTAGTAACACAATAATGTCAATGCTGGTCGTCCGGCTGCATCGATCGGCTGCTCGCCTCCGCCGACTTGTTTGGCTGATTTTCAATTTCCATCCAACCTGGTGCGGTTAACCAGTTTTTCCTGGCCACGCTAGCCACACTGCCCGCGCATCTCCTTCCCCTTCGTCGAGCCGTGCACGATCAATATGAGAAAACTGCATCGGAAACCCGTTGGCCAACATCGGTACTGGATTGGATCGGGTTTTGGGGTGGCTGCAGAGTGTGCAATGTGTCGATGATGGCGGTCAATTCTTGCATCCGCGTTTCTTCTGGAGATGCTGTGCTATGGTGTGTTATTTTGATTAAGCAGGCATTATTGAGCACCATCCGGGATGTGCTGCAGGAAGCTGATGCAAATTGAGGTACATTAAATTTAAACACGGAAATTAGCGTCCCAAGGCTGGTGGATAGAGCCCATCTTGTTATTATCTTCCAACTTGCATTCAGCTGATATTAAACTGATTTTAGGTTGTCCTTACTAGTTTCGTTACTTTCTTCGTATAAAAGCATAAATTTATTTCTTAAATTGCCCTTCCTGCCCCTGCCGTTATCCCTCTCTGATGTAACACATTCCTAATAGGTCACGACCCAACTGCTAATGTCCAAAAATTAAACTCATAACACAAATAACTCCCATTCGGACGCGAAATAACGATGTGAACAAACAAGCCTACCGATTCCACCGCAGCAAAAGTCCCAAACATGGGCCGTGCGGTTTCATTTGTGGTCACTTTCTCTCCCACGAAGGCGTCCCGAGGAAGTCACAATTTGGAGCTCCATTAGTCGGTCTGACAGCACATCGGTGTGTCTCTTTGCGGGTGTTTGTGTTTGCAGCCGTAAAGTTATGTTTTATCGGCGGCTTATTGGATGCGTTTGTTTGAAAACATTTTGGGACAAATCAATTGTTGTGCCCCGCTATCTCCTGGCCAACGGTCCGGTGTCTTTGTGCACGGTGTCGATGCGCCATGTTCGAAGTGAAAACGAGTGATGGGGGAAACGAGCGAAACAAACGAAAGAGAGAAGATCCGCTTAGTATTCTTAGCCAGTCCCCGGGGGCAGACGAACCGGAAGGTCCGGTTTTCGCTGCGAGCGTACGTTCGACCGGTTCCGTGCCGTTTTGCTTGGAGGAGTTGCGGGAAAAATGGAAGAGCTCATTTTCATGCAGCACCCGGTGGAAGGCTATTGTGCGTTTTGCGTTCGGTATAATGATGAGTTACAGCTTCAGGTCGAAAGTTTGCGACTTCGAACGCCTTGGAGCATGAAATGTGTGACAGTATGCGGCGTGAGATACTTGCGCTTGAAAACGTTGGATTCTGCAAACATCACGCTATATTGACAAATTAAGATCTTGATCGTCTACACGAGTCCGCACGCTAGCTGCACGTCCAACCAGCACAGACTGGCGTTGTCTGCTATGGAGCAGTTTTGGAATGCGGACTTGTGAGAATCCGCACTCAAACTCCAGCTTCCATCGATCACTCGCCCGACCCGGACCACGATGGGACTGCTTTGGCTCTGCCGCAGTGATCTTGAACCGTGCTCGACACCACCGGTGATCGACACAGCTATGGCGGCGTTTTGTTTGTTGCCCGCCGGCAATCTAAAACAACCCCGATACCGGGGGGAGCCATATCGATCGGAGTATGATTTATGTGAGATCACAGCGACAGATAGATCGCAATCGCTCTCGGTCCCCCCCCCCTTTGGCGAGGGGGTTTGGTGACGGGGGGAACGATTTGCGCTGTCGCCATCGTCACACCATCGGCTCCGTCGGCGGAGGGGTTTGGCTCCATTAAATGGCACACGGTAAATGAGATCAGATTAACGACTTGAAGCCGCCATCGCTGCCGCCGCCGCCACCGGTGCTGCCCTCTGGAGAAGAATTTGTGCAAGGGGAAGGGACGCCATCTTTCTCTCTCTCTCTCTCTCTCTCTCTCTCTCTCTCTCTCGCTCGCTCGCTCGCTCGCTCGTGACCCGTTCTCTCTGTGCGTGGGTCCTCCGTGGAGGGCTGTCTTCTCGACACGCCAACGGCTGAGGATTATTTTAAAGTAAAGTATTGCTCGAACCGTTTCGCTGCACGCGTTTGTGGATATCACAACGAATCGGTTCACTGTTGCCCAGTGTTAAAGGCCACACCGAAAGCGGACCTTCGGGCCAGTAGCTCACACAACATCCAAAGCGCCCAACGCGGCGGTACAAAACGGTACACCAGTTTCGAAACCTTTACAAATTGTCTCACTCACTCAAAGTCTTAGGGTGTGTCCAAACCGGCGACCGGCTCGTTTATTTGTTTGGCGTTGGAAGTCAATCAGTAAAAGCTTCGCGGACCGTGTGAGCCTTGTAGGGGTTGAGTTACAGCCGAGGTTCGCAACATCGGCGGTGGTCTATGCCATATTCGTTCGATATCTTTATTGATTTGTCAGCGTTTGTTTCTCCCAAATTCTGCAATACGGGCCGATTTGAAGCAAATTTAAAAAATCTTCCAAAGTCCAACGTTGGAAGACTCTTGTAAACGGCTCCGGTTCGCTTCTCTCTCACGACGACCTTGCGAGACCTTCCAGCAAACTAACCAGACACCTGTTTGCGAACGTGCCTCCCTCACCCTGCCATGAAGGTATCGCATTCAAAAAGTGAATGTGGATCACATTCTCCCGATCACGCACACACAACGCTTACCATTGTCGTACGGTTTTGTTGGAAGAGATCGGACGCGGGAGTGTGTCCGAGGAGACGGCGATAGCACTTGCACTTGCACGGTGGGGAGTTTGTCTGAGATGCTGGTGCTTTGCTCAGCTGTAGCGCGACGGTAGAACTAGTGTGCACATTTTTGTCAATGCCATCCGGTAACGAACGCCGGTGGAATGTGGCGTGACGGAATTGGCAAGCGCGCGGCCATACTGTGAGGACCTTTATGAAAGTAGATATTGGCATACGGTGCGTATCTGGATCAAAACATGGAAGCGTTACTCAACATCTCCCATGCACTAAGCGACCTTTGACATTCGGTTTGACAGCGGTTTGTTTACAAAGTACACTGCACGCAAATGTCAACCACCACGCTGCTGCCCTCTGCCCGCAAACGATCCGAAGCTGCAATTGAATTTTCACTTGCAGAAGAGAATAAAAAAAAACAAAATGCGCGCGCGCTATTTGTTACTCAATTGTGTTTTTGTACGATCGGATCGATTGTTGTGGTTGTTGCCGCGATGGTAGATAATGAAATCGGCAGGGTTTTGTTGAAAAAAAAGGCCAATTGAAACGGGCCAACCGATCGGCGCTGTGTGTGTGTGTGTGTGAGGGGCACCTTAAAAAATGCCACGATTTGATCTATTTCTTGTTTGATCTTTTTTTTGCTGTTGTTGTACGTTGCTATTATTATGTACTCGTCTTGCATTATATTGTGCCTTCCATTCAAATCGCTGCGCTAATACGCCGTTTGTTGGCGCGGCGGCGTAGCAAATCGCTAATTCAATTCTTTCACCGCAGCGCCCCGGCCATCACAATGCCAACTGGTCGTGCTGCTCGTCGTCCTGCGCGAATGTAGCACAAATCGAATGTGCTTGTTCAAACACTTACACAACGCGCGCGCTGGAGTGGTATCGGTTTGCATCGATTTCGTTGGTTTAGGCATTCGATCGGTTTGGTGCTCTCGGGTTAAGTTTGGCTTCCCAAGGCGCCATTTTGGTGCGCCGTGAATCCGCTGCTGCAGTTTGGCGCGTCGCTGCGGTGCGGAAGGCCTGTGTGGAATTTCTCGCCACCCTTCCCCAAAAACCACACAAGACAGGTTAATATGCGCCGTTGGAACATGCTCCTCCGAACAATACGAGAATCGGAAAAAAATGCGAATTTTATTGCATTTTGCAAAGCAAATAAAACGTGTTTCTTCGTGCACATTTCGCAGGCCAGGAAGTTATGCAATCGCTTGTATTTTCTCGGTGTTGTTTTGATTTATTTTTTTTATATCAGTTTTGTTGGCTCCTTTTGGCTCATTCACCTCGTTTTTGTTGCGAAGAATGTGCGAAGGATGCGCTCTGTTCAAGTGAATCGAAGCGTGAGCGTCGCTCGTAGCTTGCCGAATTTTTTTTTCCTTGCCGCACTCACAGCCACACGCGTTTCGGCCCGTTGCACTTTCCCTTCGCACCGAGAACGAACACAGAAAATTGCCACGGTCGGGAAAGTTGTTTCGTCGACAAACCGGCGACTCGCGCCCTTCGGCACTCCGGCTTGAGCGCTAATTGTATCGAGATGCCTTTATACGATCGGTCGCACAAACGCACAGAATCTCGCGCGTAGAAAGCGAAGCCCTACCTTTTTCCCACCGCAGACATTTTTCCGCCGTTTGGTGGGATTTCTATTTTTTCGCCCCTTCAACGACCTGGAATGATGTTCCGTTTAGGCATACACACACACACACGTGCGCACTCGCATCGTGGGCCGCCGTGGCAAAAATGTGGTCCATTTTCTAGCCTGCCTGTTTGTTAAGCTAAACGGCGGTATTTTCCAACATTGCACACGACGCGAGAAGGGGCACAAACGGGAGGAATTTTCATTTTCCGTCGCGTTCCCTTTTTTTCGTCTTCGTTGCGGTAACGTGCGTGTGTGGCATGCGATCCTGAAAGTGGAACACACCAAGGTCGTTCGACGATCGCTTGATGTACTGGGACCCAATCAAAGACCATATTTAGCAGAGACACTGCGCTGTCTGGTGTGTTCGGTTTTACTCTCCCTTTGGAAAGGGTATTGGGAAACTTAGGTTTTTTTCCAGCTCAAAAGAAATCACTTAGGGAATTAAACAAAAATTGGAAGTGATATTTAAAAGTTATTTATTTATAAGAGAACGGAATAGAATTCGCGCTTATTAGTAAACTTGCATGAAAAAAGATGCATTCTTAAATATCTGTTAAATTGTAAAAACATGGAACGAATTCAATAATATATTGGAAATTGTCAAAAAAGTGCAATGGATTTCAATATTACTGCGAAGCTTTCAAAACCTTCTGCAAGAAGTATAACAAGCTCTAGAATTTTTAGCGAATATTTGTTTTATATTTGATATTAAATAATCCTCTGGCCTGAACTATCATTTTGGATGGAATAGTCCTGAACTGATATGCAAATGGATTTGTTTTAATATTTGGAAAATTCTTACAGGAAAGATAATGATTCAAAAGATTTTTTTTATACAATATAAGCATTTTATTTTTTTATTTTCATCCTATACAATGAATGCAATTTTAGTTCATTGAAAAATAGCTTGTAAGAAAACTAACGTCCAATACTATAGCAAATGTGGGTCAAAAAGCATCTCAGGTGCTTCTTCCTTGGTTCTCACACTTTTCCTCCAACGGAAGGGTCAACCGTTCGGAAATGGACTGTTTGAAGTTCGAAAGCGCTCCTGTGCTTGAATCAACCTGAAAGCACAGCCATACCGATCGGTTACTAATCCGTCATCAGCTGATGGCGGTGCGCTCGCGCGGAAGCTAATAATTTCTCCTCCTCCAGCTAGGTCAGCAAACGAGTGCCCACAGTATTTGCATTTATTGTGGGAAAAATCGGCACGGCATCGGGGAACGGGTCAAAACCATCATCAAGCCGGCAGGTGAACAGTGGCACTTATCACACCGAAACGCTTCAATATGGAGCACGTTAAAGTTAATTCCCGCTAAGAATAGGTTAGCCCGCCACAGTACATGCTTGTTGTTCGCGCACCTTCGATCACCTTGTTTCGATCAGTTTCCACGCAAACCTTCACTTACGAAGGTACCATTTGGGGGTTCGTTTTTGGTTTTTTCGTTTCATTGGCCCTCTCCGAAATGGTATGGAAAATGAAAACAAGAGGCTCGCTCCCATGAGTGGTGGCTTTCGCCCGTTTCGGGCCGATTTGAAATTGACCACAACAGGGTGCGTGGAAAAGAGCATAAAATCGCAGCTCCTTTCGGGAGGGGGCCGAAAACTGATCCCACCCCGAGGGGGATCGCACGATCGGTTATCGGCCAGGTGTGTATGTATGTGTCGGTTACCGCGGGAAGTGCTTTCCATTTCCCCTCGCCCTGTATCGCGGTTGGCCTCTATTTTTTTTTTGTTTCGCTATTTGCTACCGGGCGCACCGCGAAAAGCGATTGCAAAATATTCATTTCACCCCAAACCCGTGCGTGGCCTGGGTGATTTAATTAATTCAGTCATTACACCCGTTTTTGGCAGCCAAAACCAAACCGACGCGCTTCGATGGTTCGCACACACCTCCCAGCGTATATATGGTTGGTCGACCACACGGGTGAGCATAAACCGCGGGTAACGCAATGTGCCCTCCGCCGTATGGAAGGTGTCGTGCGTACAGCGATGACATAGTTTCGTCCGATTGGCATCGCGTTTGTGTAACTGGTGGGAAAAATCGCGAAACGCTCGGCGTAGACGGTTTGTTGTCACCAATAAATCACTCGTGCGTGGTTTCAATCAAACTGTGGTTGGCACTTTCGTTTGGTGCACGTAGCTTATTGAGGATATTTTTTAGTTTTTATGCCGAATATTTCGATAATACGTCAGTAGTAGAGGTGGCTTGTATACAATATCCACTTACTTTGACTGACATTATATTCAATTTTTATTTCCGTTGTTATGTTTAATCTTCCATACCTAAATGTCACAATTTGTTTTAATTATTTTTCTAGAAACTCGAAGTAAATTTTTATTGTAAACAATTTCATAAGGTTTCATATGCAGAGTAACATTTCGGTAAAACTCCATCAGCTCGCCACCACCTAGCTAGTAGTTAACTTCCATTTCCTGTTGACCTGTTTAACGTTTGTACCTGTTTCTGATAGGCTAGTAACAAACTAGCGCCAGTCCCACAATGGAACCTCACCTTAACGCAACCGACAATCGGTACAAAGAGGCACAAACACCTCTTCCGTTAGCTACCTGGTTGAAAATGACTACAGTCAAAACGAGGGAAAACCCCGCGCTTCGCCGTCATGCGCGGGCAACGGGGTAGAATTTTTTCCCCAGTTTTTAAAAGCTCTTTTGTTAGCATTTATGCTCCCGTTTTCTTTTTCTCTTCCACCTCCTTCCCTGAACCCGCCCGAATGGGGCCGCGTTGATAACAAAGGGCAGCAATTAACCCGCCCGTCCCGACGGACGGCGAATTCTTGACGATCGCTGCCGTGCTGGGGGGATTGAAGCTGCGATATGTGGTGACCTGCTTTTCCGTCACCCGCTCAGAATGGGAAAGAATTTCACGGCCCAGCAAAACGATGGAGCTCCGGCATGATTAGGTGTACGTCAAATAATGCGGGTCACCGGAGTTGCGCGCGAGGTCTGGTGCTGTTGATAGAATACGGAAAATGGGATAAATTGTTTATTTACACAAACTCCAGCCAGCCACAAACTCCAGCTTCCTCCAGCTGGCGAGGAGGAGGAACATTTATAAAATACACCTTGCCCGAAACCGTTGGCGCCTTGCCGTGTTTACCGTGGGCGTAATATTTGGAAATGGCCTCTGGGATGAACGTTTCGAGCGAGGGTGCTGCAGGTGTTGATTAGATAATCACACAAGAACGTGGTAAAACTGCAGGTAGAAGAAACCCGCTGTGTAATTGAATAATGCCATCTTAGTCTCATGTTTATTAATACTTTCAGCTGCTTCTCGGGCTGAAATGATTTAACTCACATTCCAGCATCCAGCGCAAACAACTACATTGTGTCGCTCGTGTCCGGCTCAGTGCGATGACACCCCACACCTCGAGAATAAAGATAACTCACCCCGTGGTTTAGCATTTTTACTGACCCATGACCGGGTGGGTGGGGTTAGATAACGTTTGCGCTTGAGTTTATCGAACAGCTTTCGAGTGGCTCAGCGTGCTCAGCGTCAGTAAACAGTACTGCTTATGTTTTCTCAAACCCATCGCTTATCGTGCTCGATTTGCTTTCTGGGTAGTTCCGCCGACTAGTTTAACGAGAGTTCCGGGGCTTAGTTGAAGAGTTTCCTGTTCTATCAGGACAATATTGATTTATTTAGTGGCGTTTTCGATACCTGACGCTAGTGGTGGAAGTTAAGCCGGTGATTCACGCTTATTTTCCTATGATAAACAACAAAGCAAGTTCAGATAAGAAGCATTACGTGTTTCTTGTGTTATGAGGCTTTTTTATCACAGATAAATCTACAACTTTGTGTTCATGTACAACAGATCTGTTCAGTAAGTGTGTTTTACTGTGCCGTAATGGTATTTTTTCATTATTAATTATTAATTTTATCTTAACGCTATCAACGTTAGCTGTCTTATATTTTGAAGTGTTAAGATTTTTTTTTGTATTTCTCACATTTCTACTTAGTATTTTATTTCTATTCCTACTCGAAAACATTTTGAACATAGAGTTTTTTTTATTTTTTCAAACAAAAATGGCGCTTCTCTATGCTAGCTGCTTCTGTCAAATATGTTTGATTTCAAAGCGTCATCTGCTGGGGATTTTTTTTTCTAATTCAAATTCCCGAATTCTGTCAGATAAACGTGAGTTAGCAAGTGTTTCACCTGTTTGACGTTTCAAGTTTTATAGAAAGAAATTTCTCAAATTATAAAGAATGAAAAGTAAATTCGCGTTAATTTTTCTTTTACGTATAATCAACTCACCCAAACACAAAACTTATCTCTTGATGCACTCAATAACTTTCATCTGCCACATAATCATTGATCACAATCGAGCTAAAGAGCTTCCCAAATATGTTTTGAACTACCCGCAAGCAATTCATCCACGTGATTGTTACGTGATTAATGTGACCACTGGCTTGTTGTTCAGTCACTGTGGACAACTCGGTATTAACATTCCGTCGACATCACAAAGTTAAGTGGTGCGCTTTTTCAGATTAGAAAAATAGATTTTTACTTCTTCCGCTTGTTATCTGCAGCCTTTGCCGAACCGACAAAACGCTAATGTGCGTGTAAATTGTCACCTTCACCTGGGGAAGGAGGCAAAAAAGAAGAAAAAAAACCTTCCCGATCGCACCGAGCTGCCGGGTGAGAAATTTCGTATTATTCAACATAATGTACCTCCATTTGTTCATTCATTTGTCACTCACGCACCCGATGTACACTCTGACCGATGTTTTTCTCACCTTTCACGGAGCTTTCAACGCCAGGGCAGCAACGCGCAAGGGAACGGAAGATTTATCTCGCCGAAAAACTACTAACTGCCCTAGCTGCAGACCATCATATGAACCATTTGTTACTCTATTGTGCCTTTGTTTTCGGCCGTTTGCGTGTGCCAAATCGAGCATTCGGAGCATATCGCGTGCGCAACAGAGCCGCTGAGCCTCCGGTGCACTATGGGTATAATAAACGGATGATGAATGGAATTCAACCACAAGTGCCCTGAGTGTTTTTGTTTTTCTTTCGGTAAGGAAACACCTTGGAAACGAATCTTCCTTTGAATGGAAATTTTTATGCACTTGCCTACGCAGTGGCACCAGCAAATTGCATTAAAACGGAAACCGCGTGCTGT